>BGNK01005243.1:15186-33078 GCA_003297005.1 Symbiodinium sp. clade A Y106 | reverse complement strand
TGTTCTGCCCGGAGCAATAAGAAGAAGTTTCACCAGATTGTTGACCGAATTTTGAGCAGCACATGAGCAAAGATTCATGTTGCACAATGTCATACATCAGTTTGGGTTACCAGTTCCGCAAGCTTTTCATGTGGTTTTCGTTTTCTGCCAGTGGCCGTTTCTTGCTCGTGAGTGAATGAGTGCATCATGCCAGACCCAACCTCGTCTCGGTCTCGTTCACCACCTCAGACGTGGCGATACTACTGGTCCACTTTTGACGGCCTTCACTGGCGGAAGAACTGGTTCCCAATCACCAGAGAATGGTTGTCTCAACGTCTGTGGAAAGACAGACAAAAGCAACCTCACCATGGGACAGCACCACAAGGAGAGTCCGATTCTTCTCCGTCGTCTCGAAAACGCAAGCGGTCTGCTTCCCCATGAACAGTTTCGTCATTGGAGAGTTCGGCCCAATTAATGCATGTTTTTCCGATGTGTTACACATCGGTCGGTTCATCATCCCCGTCACGTTTTGGATATGAGACCCACAGCATGCCTTCTCTAAAAAAGACGTGCTTCCGGTTTGCCTTCGGGCTGCCCGCTTAGCGGGGTGTGTGTGTGTGTGGAACACCTGTTTACCAAGGTCTTTTCGCAGTTTAATCTTTCGCAGGGGGATGCCCCACACCTGAAGAGTGGGCATCTAACAAAGAGGCTCTTCAGTGTGTGCTGATATGGTTCTGGGACGCCAGAACCACGTACCTGCAGTTTTTTTGTTTCGGAAGATGGCAAGAGGCCAAGCCACAATCCTCTTAAAGTCCTACTCCTCTGTGTTGGAAAGACTGAATACCATGTGACCTTAGTCAGTCCAGAGGGAGGATTGCGCGAGTGTGTGTGGGTGTGCATGTGCATGTGTGCTGTGTGTGTGTGTGTGGTTGGGATTGTGTGTGTGTGTGCTCTTGTTTTTGACACTTACAATCCTGGCTGCTGTGTTGCTGATTTTCGCTGTCGGTCATCTATCGGTTGGAGGATGTTCTGTATCAACATCATTGCCACGCAGATTTGCTCATTTTTCAAGTGCCGCCTTCTGGGATGATCGTTTCTCTACCTTACCCTTTCTTATTCAGTTCTTATTCTTGTGTTGTGTGGTAACGAGCGTTGGACCAATATCGGAGGCGCAGCGAATCACGGTAGAAACAGGCCTCATTCCAGCATCGCTGTGGTCCCGACGCGTCGTCACTTAGAAGCAAACCGATAGCTGTAAGTAGTGGATGAAAGGGTTCACCGCCAACTCCAACAGTTACTTAAATTTGTCGACGAAACGAAAACTGACAGATGTGTAGAGGTACTGAGGCAAAATTTGCTTTTAAGATTTGTTTACCGCTTTAGCCTCGTGTCGGCCCCAGCCCAGCTTCAGGGTCGTGTCTTCAGTACCAGTCAGTACCAGTACTGCTTATAGCATATAGGTGGTGGTCGCTTACAATATAGCCGCTTGTACCGTACTCGAGGATTGCTTTGAAGAGTGGCATTTCGCGACGCAGCTGCTGCTGCTGCCGTTGCAGGCTGAGCTCTTTTCAAAGCTCTAGACCTTGTATAAATGCGTCTTTACCATGTCTTTACCAAGCCTTGTTGAATTTGGCGAGCTTTACATTTGTGAGGCGTCTACCTGTTACGGAGCCAGCGCAGCTGCAAGGAGTTTGCTCGACGAGTGTCTACGGACAACGTTGCTTAGTCGACCAGTAGCCTGCCTCCTAATTCGATATCGGTGAAACTTGAGACCAGGTTTGGAAGACATTTGCGTGGAAGTCGCGGCAGAAGACCCGAAGCCGAAGCCACATCTGACGAAGTCCATCTCGCAAAATCTCAGCCCAAAGCAGGCAATCCCGGCTGCATGTTGGGACACGATTCGGACATATTCTCGACGTTGCAACTTCAAGGCACCCTTGGCCTTGCCGGTCGGACAGAGGCACCACACTTCGTATCGCCCTCGGCTGCTGTCATGCTGCGGTCATTTCCCACAAATCAGCCAAGGTCTTAGGGGTCATATCATGAGAGCTTGCAGCCCGCTTGAAGCTGGCTGGCAGCTCGACCATCGAAGGATTTCTGTGTGAGAGACAGCCTGATGCTTGAGATCGCTTGGAACTCGGGCTGGCTTTTATTGACCGAGCACTGCTACGCGAAGTGGGAGCAGTGTTGAGTCAAGTTGAACTCGCGACCACGACAGTTTACAGCATGTTCTGGCGGTAGGCTGTGTGGATGCGCACCGAAAAAGATAAGCTCGACGGCAGGCATGCTGCTTTGGATGTTCACGAGTTCACGACCATTATGTGCAATTTGGTGCGGATGGATCGGCTTCTCCAGTTGTCCGTTTCTCCCCCCCTCTCTTTGTCTCTCTCTGTCCCCCCCCCCCCCCTCCCCCTTCCTCCCTCTCCTTTTCCCCCCCACGCCTCCCACCCACGGTCGACCCTCCACCTAGTTCCCATCACCCACTCACGCCAGCCTTGTCACTCNTCGCCTCATCTGTCGATCCTTTTGTGTTGTTATTGCGCCCGTTTCCCCGCTCTCCCGTTCCCCCTTCCCCCCCCCCCCCTCTTTCCCCCCCCCCCCCCCCCCCCCCCCTCTCTCTCTCTCTCTCTCTCTCTCTCGCACACGAGATCCAAAGAAATGGTGAAGGTTCCAAAAGGTCGCCAGTATTCGTAAGCTGAGTGCTTTCCGCAGTTTCCAGATCAAAGTCGAATCAATGATTCAGTCCCTTTTGGCTTGCCCGCTGTTGCCTCAATGTGTTTCACTATGGTTTTGCACGCTTAAAGGGCGGCGTAGGTGGGTTGCACTCAGGCAAGATTCCGGGCATGTCCGCCAGGGCCTGGTCCGGACCTTTAATGTTCCATGTTTTACCGCATTGCGGTCGAGTGCTGCCGCGGGCACCGGTGTCAGGCCCAAGGGTCGAGGAAAGGGCCACCAGGAGCTCCCGAAGCGGTGCCCTTGGTGTCAGCTTCCTCCTGAGTCTCGACGTTAGGATAAAGACAAAGACAAAGACTTCCACCGCCGGGATCCCGGAAAAAAAATTCACTCCATAAGCACCGTGTAAGCCGTAAGCGTTCTTAGTCTTCTCGGCTGAAGCGCTGCTGTTTCGCTGGGACCGAGGAAGGCGAAGCCAAGGCCGCCAGGAGGCCACGGGCAGCAACGCAACCGGCAGCCAACGCAGCTAGCAGCTCTCTAGCGCTCTGCGCTCTGGCGGAGGACTCTGAGAGGAGCTCCAACGTGGAAGGCTCCAGGCAGCCGGGAAGCCCAGCGAGTGTACTGCACGGTCTACGGCTCAGCCGATCTCGTTAGGACCCAAGGGCAGGATGTTGAGAATGACCAGCTCCAGCCTTGGCGGTTTGACGTGGCGATGTGGCCAATCGGCTTTGCATGGCTTTGGCTTTGGCCGATTGGCCTCAGGTGGAGATCTTCCAACTGGTCGGATGCCCAGCCGGGAAAAGCCAGCAGCCCATTGCCATCCCACACGCGGCGTGCCCAGGACAGACCTGCCAGAAGGGTGGCAAGGGACTGAGTGCCTCCATGCGAGTAGGAGGAGTCCGCTTATCCAGCTGGCATGCCGTGCTGGCATGCCGTCGCTTGCTTCAATCCCGAA
Organism: Symbiodinium sp. clade A Y106; assembly: GCA_003297005.1. Classification (NCBI taxonomy): domain Eukaryota; class Dinophyceae; order Suessiales; family Symbiodiniaceae; genus Symbiodinium; species Symbiodinium sp. clade A. The sequence goes on along the minus strand of BGNK01005243.1, from coordinate 29,471 downwards.
CCCCTGTGCTCTGCGCGTGAACTGCCATGTGCATCCGGACTCCAAGGAACACGGACGAGTTGCCGGTAGAAGACTGGCCTTGTGCTCAGCTGACTGATGTTTCCCCTCCATGTGCCACGGATTGTTCTAAGGCCTTCCCCTGTGCCATGGCCACCCCAGGACTGCTTCAGAGTCCTGTAATGTGGTCAACACACGAGCCCGTGTAGGATCCAGCTTGGTGGGCCGACCTGGCCTCACAGCTTCCTGCTGCTTGGGGAACAGGAGTTGGGGCTCCAAGTGCAAACAGTGCCTATCCGAAAGATCTCCAAGTGCTCATTCTTTGGTTGCAAAGGCGATTTCATCTGCAAGGCCGGTCGACATGCAAATTTTGTCGTGCTTGTTGGCAGCATGTCAATGTCGAACTGGCAATGACGGGCAGCTGGTGCGGAATGTGGTTCGCAGGGTGAAGGGCCTGGAAGCCATTTTGTCGCCATTCTCGGAGGTGGGAGTTGCATTTGATGCAGACACTGTAGAAGCAAAGAGGTGACGTGTCTTTGAGCAAGCGGTGTTTGATTTGTCGCAGCGCGTCACAGCGCGCAAGGGACCCGGCGGCACCGAGTCGGACTTCGACGGCCGGGCAGAGATTCAATGTGGCAGCTTGTCCGTTTACTGGTTTGGACACATGTCCAACAACGCCGCCAGCCTGTGGTGTTTGTCAGGTGCAAGCAAGCACACAATCACATTTTGCATGAGCCAATGCATTCGCAAGCAAACCTGCTCTGTTTCTCACGCACACACATGAATCGCATGAAGGTAGAAGGATGCGTTTGCATCAAGATTTGCCCCAGGAATCCTGCAGTCGAACGCACAGGCATGCCAGGGCAGATGCGCTATGTGGGCATGCAACATGTACAAAACATGCAGAAGTGTGCAAACAACCGCGTGATCAGGCATACAGTAGCAGACGTTCCAATCGACACATCCACTCAAGGAGGCCAACCAGGCCAACCAGGCCAACCAGCCAGCCCGCCCAAACCGCAACATCATGCAGATATCAAGGCGAGGCAAACAAGAAATCAACACACAGACCTCAACGAACATTGAAAGACCAAGGCCAGAAGCAGCAGCAACAACAACAACCATCACGACCAGCACCACCACTGCCAATAACAACACCAAAAGCAATCAGACCACGAACTGTTGTAGCGCCAGAGCATATCATTTCGCATAATATGGTAATTATAGTTATAGTAATGCATGGTATAATTCTGGCCTTTGCACCATGGCCGAATTATGCACATGTCTTGGCATGTGCTCCACCCCAGACCCCACTTCTGTGGATCTTGCACAGCATGTGCATCCAACACAGACACCTGAAACATGTGCGGACACACACTCACAGGCGCAATCGAAAGAGCAAACTTGCGAGCAATGACGGAGACCAGTTATCGATAGCAGCGTAGGCAAAGTACGCCACATATTCCATCAGACATGCCAGCAAACGAAGCGCTATCCGACAGCTGCCAGGTCTCCAGCCGGATCCTACAATCAGCCCAGATACGTCAGCATCTCAAGCCTGTCTCAAGTGCTTCGGTGTGAGCTGAGTGTCTTGAAAACAGAGCTGACATGGGCGAGGTTTCCGGCCGATCCGACAACGCTCTGGGGGTACGCCAACGCATGGCCCTTGGAGTAGTGGAGTCGATTTTCGTTTTGCGACTTCTTTACACGAGTGCTTTCTCCCTGCGAAGGCAGTAACCGTGTCACCGAAGCTCCAATCACAGCTTTACAGGGGTGTTGTGGGAGATGTGGCAGGACGGCTCTGCAAGGAAGCTCGGCGGAAGACAGTGGGCGACCTGCTCAGACGGGAGAAAGGGAGACAGAGAGAGAGGTTGCACACTTCCTTGTCCGAATGCAAGCAAGCAAGCGGGAGAGAGAGAGAGAGAGAAGCGCCATTGGGGGGTAAAGCTCCTACACCATAGCCCTGGCGAAAGAAAGAGAGGCGCCATTTTGGCTCAAGTGTGCACCTTTGTCGTTGGGGGCCTGTGCTGCCCTCTCGACTTAGGGGGGAAGGTTCCCGGGTTGACCCGGACTGTGCCTCCAGGGTAGCCCGTGGAGCTTTTCCCAGCCACGCTTGATTCACACGCCGTCGCCGTTTCAATCAAGTGGCCCCTCTAAGGTTTTTTCGCTCTCCCTGGAACCTGACCGCGGCCTTCTTCGGAGGTGGCCCGCCAGTAGGGGGAAAGGGCATACTACAACTTTGAGGAACTCGGGGTGACCCACCTGGCTTTTGGACATCATGGCAGCCCGCCGGGGGCAACAGTGCAAGAGGGGGCGTCTGTCAGACTGGTTTCGGAAAGGTTCACGTGCGGGAAGACCCAGAGTGTAGGCTGCACGGGGTCACCGGAAGAATGAATATAAGGGCACCGCAGCCACAGCTAGTGCCGCCACCGCCTCCAACAGCAGTGGGGGGAAATGCAGCCGCTACTCCACCACCGCCTTCGGCTTCGACAGCAGCGGGGAGAAGTGCAGAGGCATCGCTTGACCGCAAGACTCACTTCCTCACGAAAGGAGGGCTCCACCCACTTTACGAACCGACAGCCGAGGACAGGTGGATCTCCAGACAAATTACAACATGCGAGGAGGGGGACTACACAGACAAGCAGACGGGAGAAGTCCTTCAGCAGAGAGGATGCGGCAAGCTATGAGTCCTACCAGCAACGCCTTTGCGAGCGCCACAGAGTGGGGGAGCAAGCCGACAGGTTGGTGAGGATAGTCGACCGCTACATGCCTACATGCCGAGAGTAGCGGATGAGAACAAAGCCTATGTCATGCACTACCCGCACAAAGTGGGGGAGATGCTCAAGAAGGCCTGGAAACTTCGCAGGAAAATCCGCAGACGACAAAAGGATGGACAGGGGAAAGCTTAGCGTAAGAGAACCAGCACCCCCGGCACCAGAACGGGGAGAAGTTCAAGAAGGAGCCCGACGCCGTACAGACAAACCCGCAGCAAAGAAGGGGACAACAGAAGTGACCTCGCTGCCGAGTGTGAAAAGAGAAACCAGCTCTCCAGAAGTGACACCACCGGACTGGGGGGGAGACGACGATAGTGATGTCGACCCCACATCCGAGACACCAGCGGAACAAGAGCAAGAGGAAGCCAGCGAAGCACAATGGCCGTGGGGGCCGGCGGGCAGGACCTCGGACAGAAGAGCAAGCGCGGGAGCCGCCGCCAAGACACCTCAACCCTCTTGGGGCACAAAAGCCCAACGAGCCTGAGGGGGAGCCACCGTCAAGCTCCCGTGCGAAAGAGCGACCAGCTGATGCAAGCGGCATGCGAGAGGGGGGGAGGCCGAGAGTCAGCCTAACTCCTAACTTGCGCTGGCAAGTACAACAAGTACAACAACACATGTTGGTGTCGAAAAGGACGGGGAGAACCACCGAAATCCCGCGTACTGAAGACCAGTGAGCGCTGCAAGGAAAACACACCTTGCGTCCTTGGTTGCGACGATGCAGTTTTTGGCGGGAAACAACTGGCCCCTTAGCATGCATGACTTCAGGCAGCCAACTCGCAGCTTGATTAATCGGACGGGCCGCGGAGCCATAACACACTACCATGCAAGGGCCTCAAGCCCAGCAATTCGTGTAAGAAAGTCTGAGTAAACACACTCAACAAGGGGGATCCCTACGGGGGGCCCTGAATTACCGACCGCGACCTTCCTCTACAGTACCTAACTAGCTTGAAAACCGGCCGTCTTCGTTACATCCATGTTTCAATGTTTTCTGCTGTTGCTTCACTCTGCAAGGGCGGGGGGACTGGACAAACTTTTGCTGGGACGCCCGCTGTAATAGTGACCTGCACGTTTCGTGTTTCTTGTTTCTCCTGTTGGCGGGGAACCCACAACCTTTTTGCATACAGTTTTGTGGCAACCCCAACCACGCATCCCAGCTATCATCTGTAGTCCTTTGCTACGTCCTGCACTGAGTGTTGCTTGTGTTTCAACAGAGGGGCAGCCGCCAACCAAGGGTTTGAATGGGGGAAGCAGGCCGTCGAGGTACTAAGGATCTAGCCTTAGAGGGCGCGGCGACAAGGCCGGGACGCGGGCTAGTGTTCGGGGTTGGGGGGTTTGATCGACGGCCTGACCCTACCTGCCAAACCGACCTCTGCAGACCCATGACCCCAATGCCCTACTCCACCGTACAAAGCCTCGAGGCGGGTTGGGGGTACTAGAGTTATAATACTGGGTTTGGGGTGGATTGCCGGTGAGTCAGGCCTCGTGCAGACCACAATTCGTTCAGCACCTTAATTACCCAGTGCGCGAATCCGCGCGGGGGGCCGATCGCGAGTGACGCTCCCCTGGCCGTGCTGAAGAAGAGAGAGCGAGCTGCCCTGAGGAAGGAGAAGAGGGAGAGAGAGATAGTGGACTACAGGTGCGCGTTCGCGCGCGAGGGAAGGGGTGTCCGGTTTCCGCCGTTTCCTTCCTGCCCTAGAGAGAGAGAGAGGGAGAGAGAGAGAGGTCAAAGCGCCGAATTCCGTGTTTGCCTTGACGCAGTGTCGGCCGTGGCTGGGATGTTCGACAGTCAGCAATTCTTCGCGAGTTTCCAGCCTGAGATTGTGGTTGGCCTCCCCAATGACCTGCATGCTTTAGCCCCTGCAAGAACCGCTACCCGACACCAGTGACCATGGTCTTGCGTTGCAGACGTTGCGTTCTCGAAGCTTGTGCGCATGTCTGGCCTGCAGAAGAGGATTTCTAAGTGATTTGCCGTTCGTAGGTCGCAGGATCTCCTTCACAGCCAAATCAGAAACCAGTGCTGTAATCCGACGATCCCAGCGCGTGGTGGAAGAGATGTTTTTGTGGATCGAATTTGTGTTGTGCATACACTTACTCCTTCGGGCTTTGATGCAGGTTGCAAGGACTAAGTAACAAAAGCATACAAAAGCTGTTTCGCAGAAGCCCTTTATTGGGCCAGGCGGGCAGGGAATCAAATGGATATGAGAGAACACGAGACATTGGCCTGGTTCGTGTCCGAGCCAGAGCCGGGAAATGCAGCAATTCTCTTCGGCCGCTTTTCGAGGGAGATCGATCGCGTGGATGGATTTCATGACAAAGCAGCGACACTCAACACTGCCAAGTAGAGAGGAGTATCCATTTGCGCGCCATCGCTGCCAGAAAGCAGCAGTAGCAGTTCGAAAGAAGCTTCGAGACAGCTCTCAGCTTTCATGCCAGGTTTTCGCAGAAGAGAGGCTGGATCGCACATCGCGATGTTCAACATTTGGTCGGGTTTGGATGCGTTACCTATGCAGGCCGCCATGTGAAGCATCCCCTACAGATGACTTCGTCTCGGCTGAAGTGCTTCTTGGACGCTGGGTGGATTCGCAGGCTTGCAGTGGAGGCATTCCGTTTGCTCGCTGAAACTGCATCCGCTTTCTTGCGAGGGCCACTCTATTCACGTCCTTTCCACGGACGCATTCAATGTTCGGCTGCCGGGTCCCTGCCGTGCCAGCGTGGTGTAGCGCCTGTTCAGTACGGACTACCCGGCCGAGGCTCGCGACATTGAGAAAGACGATGTGTCCGGACAAGCATCTGGCATTGAAGCCAATCAGGCATCCGTGAGCCTTTCCGACCCCTTCCAACGCCCGACAGATCAGACATTTCGGGAATGCTGCGGTATCTGCAGTGCAGGGGCACACGGCGCCCTCCCTCCCTCTCCCTCCCTCCGTCCCTCCCTCCCTCCCTCCCTCCCTCGCTCGCTCGCTCGCTCGCTCGCGCTCTCTCTCTCTCTCTCTCTCTCTCTCCCTCTCTTGCTTGAGAGGCTGATGCGGTGCTGTGTGATGGGTGAAGTGTGGGTCATTCACGCAACACTCGCAAAACAAAGGCTCCTTGGGCTCAGCTCTTGGTCACCGGGACGGGCTCATCCGCTTGGCCTCACAACCGACAGAGTATAAAGCAATTCATACATGAATAAACAAGTACATAAATATGAACAAAAGTATAGATGAATATCTAGATTTTTAAACAAATAATCATGTTTGCATGCACCTTCACTTATGTGTGCATATGTTTGCATTTGCGGAATCTGGATGGTTCGCTTGCGAGGCTGGGTGGAGGGTGGCAGTGCGGGCACTCGATCCTGGATCCTTCCTGGACTGGGTTGTATTGGTGCAGAGGCTGAAGGTCTAGTCTATGCCAACATCGTAAATTTGCTTCTGTTTGTCGAGACTGTCGAGTTCGTCCCATGTGCGCTCACTTTGGTGACGTCCCGCCAGGAGTACATCAGCGCAGCTCCACTGGGTTGCGCTCGACTCGGCTGTCCTCAACACAGAATCTCATGACACCTCTTCGAAAACCCAGGCGGGGGACGGCCACGTCACCGTGTGGGTACGACCCCCGCAGGCCGACAGATGCTGGCAATTTCAACACTTGTCCTTGCCTTTGTTTTGGCACAGTGGAGCTTGCTAGGCGAAGGGCAAAGAGAAGCCGCAGGACAATTCACAAGCATCCCGCCGGGTAGGACCTAGGAGACTAATAAAACCCATTTCAAATTGCTCAGGATGTGGAGGTGCAGGCAGCTGCCAGGATGTTTTACATCCTCAGGCCTTAGGCTCACTTGGTGAAGTCCGAGTTTCGGCTGCAGGCCTCCGAGACATCCTCCTAAATCTAAAGTTCGGAGGATGTTGATTGAAAGCGCGGGCCTCAAGAAGCATCCTTCAGAAGCCTTTCCTGACTTTTGTTTGAGACACGAAGCTGGTAAGTACGACTGTTCACCAAAGCAATGTCTGCTTTCGATATGCTCTGTCTTACAACATGCTCACAAAACTGCTGCCGTGGGACTCCGCAGTTCCAGGCTCTCTTGACTGCAACGTGCTGAAAGCAGTTGTGTTGTGCCGTGCTTAAGTTGCGAGTCGTTCAGGTAGATTCTGGCCCATGCTATAGCTCCAAGTCCGCCCAGGTTTTCCAACCAAGCAAAGTGACCGGGCCAGGTTTCAGTTTTAGGCCTTTATGCTAAAAGCGCAAGGTGCGCAAGGTACAGAGGTTTCCGGATCTCAGCATCCTCGAACAGTTTTATGCCTGCAGCTGCGGAGCACAGACAGCCGACTAGATCTGGTTTTCCTTCGGAACTGGACAGTGTGGTAACTAGACTAAGCATGCTAAGCTAAGGGCTGTTATTTCGGATGCTGCGAAGTGCAGATGTGCTGTTTCACATGACCGGCTGCTTGAAATTTGCATGCCTTCCCAAATCTCAACAGACCGCCAGCAAGTGCTGCTTGTGTATACTCGTCAGGCGATGCAGTCGCAAAACTGGACAACGATAAGAGTTCTTGTCTGTTGTTGCTGTTCCCAGCGCCCTGTTGTGTGTGCACCAGTTCAGCTGCCAGTGCACGCAGTCTGCGTACTTCAAGTAAAATACACATTGCCATCTGAATACAGTTTGCATCTCCCAGTTTGCCTCGTCCGGTCGAGGGGAGGCTCGCCCCATGGAGAGGAGACATTGCAGAGATTCTCATGCGCTCAGCTGATTTTCTCCTTTGCTCGAAGGGTTTCCTGCTCGCCCTGAATACGTTTTGGGATGCTACTAGTGAGGTTGAGAAGTGACCTTGGATGATGACCCCTGCGCCATGGGGAAGTTGTTTGGCTTTGGGGCAAAGCTTGACGTTGTCGTCTGGGGATACCATCGCCATGCCGTAGGCATCCATGGAATGGAACACAATGGCGATGGCGGAAGCGGAGGGAAGGCATACGGAATGCCGAGTTGCTCCCGAACCAAGAACACATCACAGTACCATGTCCGATGCTCAATACCAATCAGCAACAAATTGACGAAGCGATGACAGAACATGTAGCTCTTAGACTAAAACAAAGAAGCCGGCTGACTTGCCGCCTCGTGTTTTTTTACACTTTCCAGAAACCTAAAAAGTGCTGTAATTTTAAACGCTTCGCGTCGTCCGCCTCGGCCCGACTGTGTTTGAAGCGGGTGCATTGTTTCGGAAAGCAACGGGTTAGGTACACAGGTGAGGTCTTGAGTGAATGACAATGAGCACATTTGTTTCAGAATGTCTTGAAATGTCAGACCTTTTCTTGAAGCATTGAAGCTCATGCTAATTGAACGGAATATCACGCAAACAAACCTGTAGATGACACTAAGCGCTCATGACAAGTACATGACTCGCTGCAAAGACAAGAAACGAGGCGTTTGATATGTGTGTGTGTGTGGAACTCTGTCACTAAGAGTCTCTTCGCTCAGCATGCAGGGGGCCCGAGGGCTCATCATACAGCTCGGGCCAACGAAGCGCTGTATGATGAAGCCAGGAAAAGGTACCTGCAGACCAGTTCCTGGGTGCTAGCATGCACAGCTGGGTTGGTCACATTTTACGCAGCATTCATGTCACCAGTTGCCATGTACAGTTGCAAGTCAAACACACAAGAATCAGCCTGGAGTCCCGATTGGCCCTGGAACCCTCGGAAGTATGGTACCGGCATTGGACTAAATCGGCCGCGATGCTTTACTTGCTCCGGGCTTTATGCCAGCTGTTGTTGCAAGGTTTCATTGCAGGTCTTGACCTTTGTCAGATCCGATGGAACCACCGGCTTTGCTATCCTCAGACCACGTTTTCAGCTTTGAAACAGAATTCCCAATAGGACCTTTTTATCGCATCATGTCGTGGAAGCGTGATTGGTCCAATTTGTCATGGGCAAGTTCGTCCTGGGATAAGAACGGATCGTCGGGTTGGAACAACCGTGACTGGCAACGGGGACCCAGTCATCGTTCCGGATCATCGCCACCTTCGCAATCGTCGGTGCCGGGTGGAACTGTTTCAATTCCGTCGTCATTTACCCCTGACAGGGAATGTTATGATAGCAATTCCGCGTCGAACAAGAAGTTCTTTCGAAACATTCAATCGACACCCTGGTCCACAAAAAGCGGACTGGCGGGCAAGGACATTGCAGACCTTCGTGTGACGGAGTTGACACGAAAGGGACTCGATGATTTCAGTCTCCGTTGTCTATCCAACGCCAAGCTCTGTTCCCAGCTCTAACAGCAGCAAAGAAGCCGTGGATAAGTGGCTCAAGAAACATCAGGGCCAATTTCGTGGCAGAGCCAGTGCTTTTAAGAAACACTTTGCAGACGTATGCTCCGTGTTGCAGACTTCCGAAGTCACCAAGCAAGACCTAGCCGAAACGGCTGTGAGGTACGGTCTGCAGAAGAAGCATGCCGACAAGATGTCTTTTACAAACCTGTCCACTTTCATCGGTGCTTGTCAGTTCCAGGCCGCTTGACTAGCGTTTGAAGCCAAGAATGCGCACGTGCAGCCCATTGCAGTTTGTAAGAGACTTGCATCGGCAGTGTGTATTTTGGTAAGTGCAGCAGCTTTTGTGCTGGAGTATGGAGACGGGATACCGAAGATCCCACTGATCGGGGTGCACACGTTGATGTGCCTGGTTTTGCTGTTTCATTTTGCAGCACCCGGATCATCGTTTAAAGAACAAATGGAAAAAGATACTCCCGCAACTGGAGAGGCCCTCTAGGGCGCACACGTTTTCCAAAAGCTTTTTCAGTCTCGAACATGAACTCTTCAAATCTGTCAAAATGAATTTCGGCTTTGTTCGGAGTTGATTTTCAATCCTTTAGTTGTCCCCGTCTCTCGCCAAGGTCAGGAACACTTTTGTGTTTTTTCTTTGTGCCTTTTAAAAGAACCTTAGGTGTAAGCTTGAAAAAGTAGGGAAAAGTTGTTTGTCTGTCGGTCGTCGCACTCACGCATCCTGTTTCACCCTCAGTGGAAGCTGTTTGAGTGCAGAAGCGTATCCCACCGGAGTTTTTCCTCACGAGTTTTCACGGAAAGAGTGTTTCCCAAGTTCTCTTTGAAGCATGATTGTGACCAGCATGTTTGAAGAGTCTTTGCTGTCTGTTTTTGGACTTCGAGAGGAAGTCCGGGAAGCACCAGGGCTGCAGAGCAGAGTTGCCAGTGCAGAGAAGCCGTTAGGAGTCCGTAGGACCTTTCTGGAAGAGAGTGTGCTGAAGTCTCTGTNCCAGTGCAGAGAAGCCGTTAGGAGTCCGTAGGACCTTTCTGGAAGAGAGTGTGCTGAAGTCTCTGTCCGCGCCCGTTTCACTTTGGCTCAAGGCTTGCACTGCGTGACAAGCGCGTGGTGTGACAGTCGGTTGTGGAGAACCGTAAAAAGGGAGAGCTGTCGAGTTCACTGTTGTGTGCACGTCCCGCACGGACCTAACGAAACCTTGAGCACTTGTAGGTGCGTTCGGGTTTTAACGTGGTAGCGGAGCTGAAGGTTGCTCCTGCAGGCCATGGACTCGCGAGGCGAGGCTGCCCGTGACCGCTCTCCTAGAGGGCGCAGTGTAGGGAGAAGTGCCAGCCGTGCTAGTGGGATCAGTTCCTCTGGTTTCCCCTCAATCCCACGTGAGTTGAGTGCAGCTGGGTCTCGCACTCGCGGAAGGTCCTTGCCCGCTCGGAACAGCACGACAGCACATCGGCCTGTGAGTAGACCCAGACCCCTTGGAGGTGAAGTGGATGGCCATCGGCCCAGAATCCTGCACAAATTTCAGGAGTTCGGAGTGCATCCTGATTCATTGCACTACTCATTGTTTGAGAAGCCGAACACAGTTTATTGTATTTTCCAAGTTGATTTCGATGTCCGCCGGAGTCTTCGGACCGGCTACCATCAACCATCGTCGTTGTTCTATGTGGGCAGCACTGCTGTCGGTGCAGCCAAACGCCATTTCAATCGTGTGGCAGTGTACAGGAGGCTCAAAAGGACTGAGTTCGTTGATGCCGAGTTATCAATCAGGTACTGGGCATCTCATGACAACATTTTGCAATTCGCTTTGGTGCCACTGCACTCGTGTGAGAACTATCAGTCGGCCTGGGTCGCTGAGCATGAACTCATTGCTCAGTGGCAAACAACTTTGAACTACCCCAGAGCCACGGCCCTCATCATGAAAACATCCCTTGGTTTTCGACTCTCATCCAAGAAGCGTGCCTCAATGTACGGCACGTTCGGCCTTCGGCTGTGGCGCAACTTGCGCAAACAGATGCACCGCCGCAGCCCGAAATTCTTCATCAAGAACTCCTGCGAATTGTTGGATCTCGCACCCGAGCAGCCTTCGAAACCTCGAAACTTCTCAGGTCCAGACAGACAGCTGACGAGGAAGTGTATGCCCTCATCAAGCTCAGTCGCAACATCGAGAATCCCCACCGCAACCGAGTACAAGGGTTGCTCAAGAGTGTGGTCAAGTTTCGCACAAAGATGCACTGGCCCCGAACATCCAGACCCGTGGGTGTATTTCCATTGTGTCAACCGCAGTTCATTTCGGAGTGTGAGACATGGCTGAAGAATCTCATTCTCCAATACAAATATTTATTCCCTTCATTTCATGTTCCCAAGAACAGCCTCCGAGAGGTTCCGCATCAAAGTATCAAGAAGTTTCTTCACAACTTTCAATCTTGGGAAGAAACTATGTGGGACCCAGCTTTTCAGCTGGACTCCGTCCCATGCCCTTGTGCGAAGTTTCGGAACAAGCTTCCGGACCAGTGTTTCGCTGTAGGCCACGTTGCCGCAGGCCTCGAGCATTTTGAAGCTCTGTTGCCGGGATGCAGCAGTATTACTTCGGCCAGTGCGGCAAGCACGTTCTTTCCTGGCCGCAGTCGCTGGATGACTAGTTCCAGAGCCCTGTTTGATCAGGGGCTCAAGAGACACAGGCTTCCAGACACCCTCCATTCTTTGTGAGTTCTGTGAAGAACAGTGGCGCCAGCATGTACACGTGCTGAAAAGCACTCCCAGGTTGAACTGGGCCATGTTGCAGAAGGTCAAGTCTACATTGCATCGAGACTTGGAATCACATTGTCTGCTTTTGCCCTCGGTTTTTCTTCGTGGGCTTTGCAACACATGGGATGATCCCTCAGTGTTCAAGAGCTTGGAAGCCTCGCCAGAAGAATGGCGACAAGAATGCTGGATCAAATTCCGGCACATCTCTCCAGACGGTACTCCTGGAGCTTCTCCAAGTCTGCGCACGGCAAGAGGACACATTGCCTGCATCAGTGCATGCGAACAGTTCTTGGATTTCTGTTGTCGCAACGCCCGGCTCCTGTGTGGCCCAGCAGTCCACTGCAAGCTTGATGAAAGTCGTCGCTTCTGCAGAGTTTGGATTTCTGGCTTGGGAGTTGGAGGTTCGAGGGCGATCCGACGGCGGCAGCCACTTTGTTTGCATGCCTCGGAGGTCTGCCATAGCTTGGAGACATATCACTGCCTTGGAGGACTGGGCTGTCATTCCTACGAAGCCTGTGCTGCTTCATGAGGAACTCGGGCCTCTGGGATGGGAACAGTGTGGCCCTGCCATGTCTTTGCAGGCAAACCTCTGCTTGAGAGGGCTGCCAGTCACAGTCCAGCAGATGAAGGATCTCATCGTTTTACTGGGCGGTGCCAGGCCTGCTGGGATCGCGAGCAGAAAGATGCTGGAGGAGATTCTGTGGAAGATGTCCTTTCTTCCCGATGATTTGCCGCAAGCCAAAAAGTCTGCTACTGCAACTTCTGCGATGGATGAATTGGACATCGACTCCCAATTCAGTGAGGTGCTGAGTGAGCTCGGGGAGGACGAGGCAAACAAGACGGATTTGAAGGAGCTGTCTGCCATCAAGAAGAAAGCCCGGATCAAGCGACAGATGGCTGTCCCATTACCAGATGAGCCTGTTCAAGCGAAAAAAAAAGCAAAGGGCAGAGGCAAGGGCAAGCGCCGAGGCCGAGGCAAAACGAAGCGAGAGGGCACCGCTGCCCCTGTGAAGCGAGGTCTGGTGGATGGCCTCCTGTTAAGAGCACGCAAACGCTGCAAACGGCAAGCTGGTCAAGGGCCGCCGGCAGAATCACCGAAGCATTTGATTTGGATTTCCGGGTTAAGTTAGTTATTAGGGCTTTTAGGGTTCGGGACTTCGACTTCAACCACGCTTTGTTTTTTCTATACTAACGAGCCTTGTTTATGTCTAGTTTCAACTCCTTTTTCCATATGCTCCAAGCTGTTATTCTTGACAGGTCTGCAACAGAACTCTCATCCAAGGTTTGGGGTTTACGGTTTACCAGAGTTTTTTGAAGCCCTAGGGTCTGGGATTTAAGTTGTTTAGTTTATGGACCCAACCCTGAAAAGCTCAACCCAAAAGCCTAAACACTATAAGCCATAGTCATAAGTTTGCCCGCCTCCGATCGAGGAACCGCATGATCCAGCTGCTCCTGTGGATCCTAGTGTTGCACCGGCAGCTGCAGCAGGACCCTCCTTGCCCGAACCGTCCGATCGGCCAGAGCCTGTTGAAGAACCAGCAGCTGCTGCAGAACCTTCGTCGTCCTTGCCGGCCGAACGGCATGCACAAAGCTCGAGAGGTCCGACAATCTACAGATCTCCGGAGCAGATTCTGAGCAAAATCACTCCCCCCGGCTGCTTCATCGGATTAAACCATCAGGACCATCGCTGGACCAGCAGATTTGTTTCTGAGCATGAGGTCCTCACTGGCACTACGTACTCGCAAAAAACTTTTGACCGCGCTTTTGCAGTGAAACGGACGTGGGAAAGTTCACAAGCACAACTGGGCGAAGTGGAATCTCATCAAGCATGATCAACCGTTGCCGCCAGACAGGCAGCCACAAGAACCTGGAGGTGCCGGCAGATGTTTTGACTGCCTTGAGACCCATCATCGCTGAATTGCCTCCGCTCAAGCGACGAGATCGTGAATCACAAGTCGTTGAGTAGCCATGTGTCACGCAGCTCTCTGCCCAGCTGTCCGTTGAAATGCAGTCTTGTCTGACCAGACGGTCACATCCTTCAGGATATAGTTGTAGGCTTCGGGCTGAAGGATTGAAGATTCCGATTCCATTGAAAGTTTCGTTTTAGTCTCAGGTTTCGTGGTGTGCTCATGTGTCGGGGAACTGCTTACTACGGCTGATGGACAAAATCCTGCATTACCCATTAGAAGGAATATACCATAATTCCCATAGTTTAGGGTCCTTAAGGTAATGCAGGATTTTGTCCATCAACCGTATGACTCGTGTTTATGAGCACCTTGCTTTCCCACACCTGTTCGCAGCCCTTCCAATCCCTTAGCCTCCAAACCCTGAGCCTTAAACCTTAAACCACAACCCCAAGCCCCAACCCAAACCCGAAACCCTAAACCCCTAAACCTTAAATCCTAAACCCAAACCCCCAAAACTCCAACCCCACTCCAAGACATGCCAGGCTCCACCTCTAGAGCGGGAGATTGAAGACTTCAACAGGCCGCCCAGTTGCCGCCAGTTGCCTTTGAAGATGCATGCATGAAG
>BGNK01005243.1:424-15164 GCA_003297005.1 Symbiodinium sp. clade A Y106 | reverse complement strand
GCCTTCTTAAAGCATTGGGATGAGGGGCTGTGTGGTTTCGGATTTACGGGGTTTTGGGGTCTGGGACTTAGGGGAAATGCAGAGCCAGCTTCAGAAGCCCTCTCGGATAATGAAGAAGTTAGTCCATTTATATCATTCCCTAGAAACAAGTATGGTCAGGGAATAAATAGATAGAAAAAAGTGGCTTTGATGCTGGATCCACTGGGCCTTCCTTCTGAATGTCCCGAGTCTCAACGTGCAGAAAACGAGCACAACGAAACAGACCGAGCCTTTGCTCTTGATTAAACGACTAGACTCAGGCACCCCAAGCCTCAATTACAAACTGCGCTTAAACTTAAATCCTGAACCCTAAAAGTCCACTTCAACCCTTAACTCTGACCCCAGCCCTGAAAGAAACTAAAGCCCCTGGCCTTAGCCTCAAAACCTTCGAACCTGAAGCACAACCCCAGCAACTTCTGCCCGACCTGGCCTCCTGAAATCCTGAACGGCTTAAGCCTTAGCTAAGCATCTTTAGGGTCTAAGGCTATTAAGAGCAACCGCAAAACCACAAAAGGCAAAACCTGCACCCCTAGAGCCTAAGATCCAAAACCCCAAGCAAAACCCCCCCACACCAGCCCTACATCCTAAGCTCCAAAATCCACTCCCCAAGGCTAAAACCTGTGACGCCTAGCAAAAATGTATAGAGGCACGAGCTCCTTAACATCCTTAGCTTCCAAAGTCCTCTGCCCCGAACCTAAATCAAAGCCCCCTGGGTTGTCTAATGCTTAGAATCCGAGTCCCCCAACCTCAGGCTTATTTTCAGTCTGAGCATGATTGAAAACAAACACAGTCTCTAAACATTAGTCTATGCTTCGGAGACTCACAACCCNAGAATCCGAGTCCCCCAACCTCAGGCTTATTTTCAGTCTGAGCATGATTGAAAACAAACACAGTCTCTAAACATTAGTCTATGCTTCGGAGACTCACAACCCTATACCACGCACAATTCCAGAGACGTTGAACATATTGTGGTTTATCTGGGAATACTAGTTTCTCATCATAGGAATCCTCTGAGCACTGGTGCCTTTTTAAACCATTCCCGAAGGGTTGGTTCCCGCAAGCTGCGGGAACCGTTTCGCTAGGGCTTAGAGGAAACCCTAAAGGATTGGTTCCCGCAACTGCGGGAACCGATTCTGTAGTTTCCTAAAATTAAAAGCCTACACAAGACATGGTTGCTACAACTGCCAATTCCTTAAGGCTTACAGGAAACCCGAGAAGAGTGGTTCCCGCAGCTGCGGGAACCACTTCTGTAGGGTTTGTGAAGGGACGGAGCCTAAACCCCAGAACCTCGCTCAGGAAGATGCCGGGCTGAGCCGCTTGTGGCTTCGGGAGGCTTGTGGCTTCTATGCCCCTTGGCTTCGAGCTGGAAGCCCAACTACCCTCCCTGATTCTTCTACTTCCTAGGTTGTAGCAAGCTACGAATAGTGTCCTTCTTGCAACCACGGTGCAAGAGTCTACAGTGCAGTGCCTTATTCTGCAAACCTCAACCTGAAGCCTCGTGCACGCCAAGCCCGAAATCCCATACGGTACAGAACCCGTTGAGAACCCATTACAGATTGCTTTTCAACCTCTCAAAGGCACCACAATCGAACCCTTTGTAACAACGACCGCATGCCATGCTTGAGGCTATGTCTGCCTGGGATAGACAAGAGCCGAAACCTTCGGCTCTTGCCACATCTGGCACGAAAACGATGGAGATCAGATGCCATCGGGAGCACAAAAAAAGNTCTTGCCACATCTGGCACGAAAACGATGGAGATCAGATGCCATCGGGAGCACAAAAAAAGCTCAGCCTTGACAAGCCTTCAAGCGGGGACAATGCTGGGATTTGCTTGGGGTTGTTTTGTGGTTTTGTTGGGCTTATGTTGGGGTTGTGTTGGGGTTGTGTTGGTGACCTCGAAGGGTTTTGGTGGTATGGGTCACAAGTTGAAGCGGTAGCTTCTAAAGCGGTATCCTTGGGGTTTCAATGATGGATGGACAAAGGCAAGGGGAAGGGCAAGTTCAAGGGCAAGAGTGACAGTGAGCAAGCTCATGAACGTGAACGTTGGCGTCGATGGTGCAACGACAACCAGTGGTGAGCGTCAAGGATGCGACCTTTGGTCAATCCTCGTGGAGACATCCACGCTGTGTTTCTTTCTTTGTGGGACTGACTACCTGCGAGTGACCTTCACTCTTGACCTTCCTCTTCGGTGGACTTGCGTCAGTGCAATTTCAGGGGATCGTAGTCGAGGTAGTGACGTGTCACACGCCTTTCTCACAACATCTCTGATTGGGATCGAAGCTCTTACCAAGACAAATACCAAAGTTGCTGCGGACTTCTTTCTTTCTGATCGCGACTTTCCTAAGTGAGTAGCGCCTAAGGCGCAACTCATGGGGGGTGCGAACGGACCTCGATGCCTCGTCCAATTCGATGGTAACACAATCTGAGCTATGTTGTCCAATGTCATGAGCAATCATGTACATAGAGCAAGGCACTGCATCGCGGACCTTGACTCAAGCCCTTAACCAGGAACAAGGCACCGCCTTGCGGACCTTGTCTCCAGTATAGTATGCTCCGCAACGCAACTTTGGCTCAAGGCTCAAGCTCAAGCCTGTGACTCGTAAGCACGTAGTGACTAGCAAGACTTGCACCCGTGCAATACCCTATTGGCAAGAGCGATCCCGGCGCACAGACATATCGATTCCGCTCGTGTTGCGAGAAAAGGAAGGTCCGATATTGCCTGCGTGACGGATAGCCTGCTGTGCACCGTTGTGTGGAAAGTACGACAAGGGCAACCACACTATCACTCAAAGCTCGGGTGAGGCGAGCAACGACAAGTACGAGATACACGGTATCATCGGTACCAGAACCTCACGCAAATTTCCTGTGACTGCTTTGCAGCGAAGTCAATAGCAACGGCTCTGTTTGCCAGTTTTGCTGATTCACCTTTGCGGTAGATGCATGCAATGCTTGGCCAGCCAATTATCAGTGATTGTGCTGCCAGCCCAGTTGGCCTTTCGGGTTTCCATTGTTCCGGCAGGCCAGCTGTCAAGCCTTTTGTTGCGCTGATAGCTGTCCCCGATATCACTGTTGAGCCATGGCCCAGCAGTACCATTTTCACTTCTATGGAGGGGCGCCGTTGGCCCTACCAGGATCCGCGCCACGACCGCCGGTGACTGTCATTTCTACTCAGCGAGTTGGCGCCGGCAAGATCCGAATCAGTGCATCCTCCTCCTCGTGCACCTCTGCCACTTCAAAACCGGGGACCTAGCAGACCGGTCAGGGCTGCATCGGAACACACCGAGCCAGCTCGTCGCAGGGTGCAAAAGAATTAGAGCACGACCGGGCCAGGAGTCGATCCAGACGCCGAAGGCGTCGACACCATCGTCGACACCGAGATGTACCGCCTGCCCTGCGCGACCTATTTCGGCACCTGCTGAGCCCTGACCTGTGCATACTTGTGGCCGCTTGCTCGACCACCTTACAGGTCAGCGAGTGAAGAGCATTTACCGCTCCAACATACGGCCCATTGTACAGCCTGGCTCTTCGACTTCCACTCAGGATACAGGCCCAAGAAGGGCCTCCGGGCCAATGGCGACCTCCCCAGAGTGCAGTCCCCAGCCGCCCCAGCCCATTGCCGGTACTCCCAACAGTCGGTCTCCAATATGGCGGCTATTTCTGTCGACGATGAGCAGCTTTGTCAAGCAACACAACGCCGCAGCTACGTGCAGCTGCGAGAACAGATA
This sequence comes from Symbiodinium sp. clade A Y106, assembly GCA_003297005.1. Lineage (NCBI taxonomy): Eukaryota > Dinophyceae > Suessiales > Symbiodiniaceae > Symbiodinium > Symbiodinium sp. clade A. The sequence continues at coordinate 11,399 of BGNK01005243.1, read as the reverse complement.
GCACAGCGAGCCAAAGGCCGCAATGCTGTAGATTACTACGAAGCGGGCATGACCCCTCTGTTATCCTATATGTTCTTTGTGCTGCATGATCATGAGAATTTCGTGACAACACAGAGTGGCCCATCGTCCTTACTGACAGAGTTGTGTTTGCCCGGCAAAACTCTTTGCCGGTCTCCAAAATCCTCAAAACTGAAGTCGAAGAAGTGGTACGCTTTCTGCTGTCCAGATTCGGCACAGCCGACAGACCGTTTCTTCCGGTTATCCCGATAGGGCAAAAGGAGATCGTAACGCTGGCTAGAGACCCTCCTAGCCAGCAAGATCCCTCACCGCCACATCTTCCAACACGACGCCAAAGCTTTCGCAGTGCCTCAAGAGGCACTGCACCTGTGGGAATTCCCCACATGCCAGGAGCTGAGGAACATGCCAACACCTACTACTGTTGGGGTCATGGAATCACAGCCGAAGGCCTTGTCGGGATCCTGACAATTGGCAGAGTGCTCAGATCCAGCGCTGAGGCTGTACAGGTTACATTATGAACCGTCCAAGCTGGACTTTATTTCAAAACTCCACCGCAGCCCCGAAAACAGTGCAGGCGTTGTTGTTGGTGGGTTTACGGGGAATCCCCACCACAAAAGCAAATCTTCCAGCACGGTCCATGAGGGCCACCTGTGCAAGTTCTACGGGCTTGTCCACTCACCATCGGGTGACAAACGCTGGGCTGTCCGAGAAGCTGCCGGTCGCATCGACCGCATTTGGGTTCCTTCGAGCACACACAGTGCTCAGCTGTCCATGAACACTCCCAGTGACCCTAATGCCCGGAGGGCAGTTACCTTTGATACAGGTGACGGCAATGATTGGGGTGTCAGCTGGCCTGGAATCGAAGATGCGGTTGGAGAGCCCAAGGCACTTTCTACCGCAGATGTGAAACGGGAGCTTTGATAATTCCAAATTCATCTGCATTGAGCTTGATCAGTTGACTGCTTTGAAAATCCCGGAGCGGCCAGACACAGCCCTATGACTATGCTAAACAGTCGCTGTGCTCTTCTGATCTGTTGGTCCGTGTTTCTTTGTTCGGTTTAAGTTTTCAGGTGCAGCTCAGCCGTGGATGCCATGGCAAAGCGTCGTCGAAAAGTTCGACGAAAGCGGAGCACTACTTCCACCAGTTCGTGTAGCTCCAGCTCATCCGTATCTAGACGGCCCCTTTCCAGCTCCTCTTCGAGCTCATCCTCCTCTGCTGAGGCTGCGAAACCTTCAAAAGGAGCCTCGTCCGGTGCAGTGCCGCAGAGCTCAAGGGCACCTATCCTTGTTCCGAGTTTGCTGGCACTCCGTGACAAGTCCAGAGCGATTACTCAAGGGCCCGAGTACGACCCCAGCGATGGAGCTATTGTGTACAGCACCAAGGATGTAGCTCTCTACAAGCAAGACAAAGCCCAAAAAGCTTTGTCAGACAACTGGGGCATTATTGTTGTAAGCACCCAAATTCCGAGTTGTGTTTCGACTATCAGCAGAAGCAATAAGAGGAAGTTTCACCAAGTTCTTGACAAGATCTTGTCTCGCACATGAACAAAGTTCCGTGCCACCCTTTTAATCAGTGATGGTCAGTCTTCAATTCTTTGCATTTGCCGTGTGCCAGTAGCCATCTTGCTCTTTTTGTTTGAATATGCCGGAGCGAGCCACCTTCCGGTCCTGTTCCCCACAAACATGGCGATACTATATTGGTCCACCTTCGATGGCCTTCCCTGGCAGAAGAGCTGGTTCCCAGTAACCAGACAGTGGCTCTTTCAACGCCTGAGGAAGGATCGTGAACTGCAGATGACTTCCGAAGAAGTTCCCACAGCAAAAAGTGAGTCCGCTAAGCGAAAGCGATCAGCTTCGCCGTGATTCGTTGTCGCTGTGACAGAGCATAGATTTAATTAATTGCCTGTTCTTGCCGGCATTTCATCCTGTCGGTCATACACTCCCGTCACCGTTTTGGATATGGGGTTCTTTCAGTCTTTCACTTTCCTGAGCAGTGGACACAACACGAGTTGGCGGAGCTTTCAGTCCGGCCATTTGCTTCAGGAGATGTCAGTCCTTAAGAAACCTTTGTTTCTGTTGCCTTTGTGGCTTGTTGTGTGTGTGGAACTCTGTCACGAAGAGTCTCTTCGATGAGCATGCAGGGGGCCCGAGGGCTCATCATACAGCTCGGGCCAACGAAGCTCTGTATGATGGTGCCAGGAAAACGTACCTTCAGACCAGTTCCTGGGTGCTAGCATGCACAGCTGGATTGGTCACATTTTACGCAGCATTCATGTCAACTTTTTTTCTGCTTGTTTGGGAGAGGCTGTTGCCATGTACAGTTACAAGTCAAACAAACAAGAATCAGCCTGGAGTCCCGATTGGCCCTGGAACCCTTGGAAGTTAATCTTCCAATGATACATCAAGCAGTGCTTGATCATCAACAGATGAGTGGCTCCGAGATGTGTGTGTGTGTGTGTGTGCGTGTGTGTGTTGGGGGTGAGGGGCGGGAGGCCGGGAGACGGGACTCGCTGCAAAGAAGAAGAGAAGCTTTCGGGGGGGGGGGNGGGGGGGGGGGGAGTGGCCCGGATTAAGAGGTGGGGAAACAGGGAATCCCTGTCGCGGCCTCTGACCGCTTCGGCTGGGGCCGAGGTGAATTTACGCGACTTTCGTGTTTAGGGCTTAATTACAAAACTTGTGTACGCGTGCAAACAAGGACTCTACTGCGTTGCAGACCAGGTGTCATGGCCAGCTTGACTCTCTGTTTTACGCTGCCATGTGTGTATACCTGGAGTTGTTGATGCCTTGTGGTTGCTGTGCATTGGAAGTGTCTCCGCACTCGGAGAATCAAGTGCGCAAACAACGTCTCACTAGCGACTTTGAAGGAAGACACACTGTGATCTATGGCTTGCCCGAGCTGGGCCGTTGAATCGGAGGCAACCAAACCTGCAGCGCCTGGGACCTTCGGTCCACCCCGCAGGCAGCGTTCTGATGCCCACATGCAGCTGCAAGCCGCGACAATCCACTGTCACAAGAACTTGGAACACTTGCAGCCGCGGCCAGCGGCCTTCAACGCCCCTATGAAGTCAAGAAGTAAAGGCATGTTGCTGCAGGTTGCCGCAACCTGCTGTAGTCATGTAGTCACATGCACCCAGCTTAGTCTACTTAGTCTCTTTGAGACAAGTGTGTCTCTCGGAGCCGAACATGTCGATCGCGGAGAAGCACGACCACGATGAACAGAACGAGGGTGAAGGCCGCATACCCTCACGGCAACGTGGATACTCGGAACGGGACGGTTTTCGACTGACAACCACGGCGTGCTGTTTATGTAGCTGCATAGATTTGCGAGCCATTGGCAGGCCCGAGTTCGCCACAGGAGCTTTTCATCACGGCCCTGCAGCAGGCGGGCCAAGACAATGTGTCGAGGCTTGAGAGAATGTGATAGTGGAGGTGAAATCCTCCCAAGCCGAGCTGATTGACCAGCTCGTAGTCCTGGAAAGAAGCCACTTTCAGGAAAGGTGGGTGTGGAGCCCTCATCATACATGACAGCTTTGGCCCTCGCAGGATCTGGAAGTACATCTGATGCTGCGAAAGCAACTTGAGACAGAAGTGGATGCTTGGTTTCCTTCGCCTAGTTGCATGCATCGGCCCGCGGGAATCTGCAGAGAAGCTACCACTTCTAAGGAAAGGCTAACCCAGGAGATTGATGCGCGTTTTCAGGCCAGTTTCTCTGCGCTTGTCTTCATGCAAGCTTGATCTGGCGATGTTTGCCAGCATGCAGCAGGTTCCTGGTCACTTGGGTAAATCTCTGTGTAGTCTGCCAGGCCAAGACAACCGCAGCAAGAAAAAAAAAGGCTAAACCATCACGAAAGCCGAAGGGAGTGATATACGAGTACGAGAATCGGGTGCCAAATGCCGCACAGCTAAACAGGATGGCTCTCGCTTAGTTTTGTGGTTCAGAGGCCGAGGCTGGGTCTGGCGGCTGGCGACACTAAGGAGCCTACAGAACCGGCAGAGGAGCCAGCAGCGAAGCCGGACGAGGCAGTCGAGCATTCAGTGACCACCAACACCAAAAGCCGCTTTTCAGATGCACGGAGTCGAAGAGTTCATATTCGTAGTCGGAGCACTGGCGAGATAGAGAGTGAGACGTTCCGTGTTCGGCGGTGTGTGCTGTGTGCTGGCACACCGCTTCCCCTCATGGTCAGAAGAATGAGGCTGATACAGAGAAAGCGTAGTTTCGTGCTTGGATTCTGGGCTGTTGACGATGCGGTGGGGAGCTCGGGGCGGTGGGAGGGGGGCGCGGTTGCCAGCAACAATCTATATTCGTCCTCGATCCGCGGGCTTGCAGTGTTTCGGGAGCGCCGCGTGTCAGTCGCGTGTGTCTCGTTCGCATTCGGGCTCGTAGCCCCCATCAGATTGTTGACAGATCTGGCTAGCACCACAACAATCACCATTCCCATCACTTTTGTGATTGCTGAGGCTGCTTGCGAGTTTTCAGTTGTTCTCCTGAGTATCCCTTGCTACCATGAGCCCAAAAAGCTCAAATCTGAATCCCAACATGGTCCCAAATAGAGCCAAAGGCCAGACAACAACAAACCTCAACAGTAAGCCATTGTCTGTAGAATTCACACCATTTCACACCCGACAATGAAGCACACCCCGATACACCCCGATGCAAAGCTCCAGCCCAAATGCCAATACTCTAAATTTCAGCGACCTGCTGAGGCTGCAGACCTGGATTGCAGATTTTAGACTTTCGGAGGGCATTGGGGCATTGCCTTCCAAAGTTACCATGTCCTTGCTCAAAGCTCAGGCTTCACGCATTTGGTGAAAGCTGATGCGCATGTAGACGGGATCAGCGACGACTTCAGCATCAACAAGAGATTGGAGCACGCACGTGCCAAACTCGAGTCATCGCGCAACAATTCGGCGATGAGAAGAGTCGAGCAGCTTCTCAAAATGGCAATGGGCCGAGATGAGGACTCAGAGGACCTCAGCATTGAGAAAGCCAGAGGCTGAAAGGTTTCGTGCCTTCCGAACAGTTCGAGGTACTTTCAGATTTGGGTAGTTACAGTAAGATCTGCACAAGTGCGACATTTGTTCTTTGGCCCAACAAAACGAAAGCATTAGCAAATGCGGAAGCAAGGTTTGGAGCAGGAGGCGGGAGGCTTCGCGAGAGTTACGGACGGGTTCCAACGATTCAAGCCAAACTGCTCGGCAGTGACCTGACGATACTTGACGCCGATTCCTTGTATCTGCTTGGCGGGCTCCGAAATCATGACTTCAATTGCTGAGCTTGTCCCCAGCTAATTATCCTTCAAAACACTCGTCCTACTTAAGGACGAAGATTTCGGTCTAAACCCCGTTCCAAGCTCTCGTGCACTCATATAATGTCGGCAAATAAATCCAGAAGACGGACACTTCGGATGGGGCTGGGACTGTTCACGCAAGACATGTAAAACAATAGCCGAGCCACTTGGCCAAGATTGCAGCTATTGTTGAATTGTCTCCTCGCTGAGAGCCATCCGAAGTCTGCTGCAACACCTGTGCCGGCCGCTGACGAAACATCAGCCAAAGCCGTGCAATGATCGAATGAATGGGTTGAATTGAATTGAAGTACATGCGCTGAAACGCGGGATCGTCTTTGCCGGGTTGCAGTCACGTGTCAGAGCGCAACTTCATGAAACCAAGTTGAGCTTGGGGGCCTTCCCCTTGCGTTGTTGCACTGCTCGGTGCCTCGAGGCCGAGACCCTCGGGCAGTGCTGTGGAGCAACACGGTCACGGGGTCACCGGGTCACGGGCTGGGACCTTTGTCGCCGTCAAAAAAGAATGCCTAAAGCAGGGTAAGCTGCCATAAAATCAAGCTCGTCGATGTACATTCTGCTGCCTTCGCAGGACGACCGGTCAGGAAACAGTGAGCTTCGATGGCTGATGTTTGAAGCCACAGCCTCTTGAATGCAGCTTTGACATGAAGAGGCGAAGCTGTTCTTCCGTGTAGACTCCGCTTCGCATGTCTTGCAGTATTCCTCGGACGGGTACCTTCACTCTACCTTCTGTTGACCTTTCGCTGGCTTCCGTGGGGTCAGATATTGGGGACAAAACCGGACCCCCCCGCAACTCCCCAAGATACAGGATCAAAGACAGGACAGGACTGCGAAACAGCCGTATGAAAACAACTGAGCTGTACCACAATGACAGGTGTTATGCTCAAAGCGGCACTTTAGTGACGTTTGCTTTCCATCTGCATTTCGCGTAGGGCTTCTCTGCCGAGCTCAGGCAGCTGCCTTGATCGCCGCGGTCGCCTGAGTTGGTGCGGCTCATCTTGGGCACAGAATGGGAGAGCTTGAGCACTGTTGGGTATATGCCAGTATATGCAACAGTCCGAACTGTTTTGTCGGCGGCGCGAACATGCACGATCGCTGTGCACGCTGAGGATGCTTAGTCGCGGCGTTCAGCGAGCGGTGCTATACTGTGCATTGGGGGAGGGTCCAGCGACCCGGCGCATGTTCGGCATGTTACTGTTACCCATTGCCGCGGTGCGCACAAGGCCCCACACACACACACACACACACATTTTCGCTGCGTGATAAACCAAAGCACTACTACTAGTAGCAGAAACCAGCAGCGGTGGCGCCTAAGTGGCAATGCCGGCGCCGTCGTCGTGAATTCGAGACTGGAGCTGGGGCAAGTGGAGTGCGTTTCACAATGCCCGTAAGCACGACCCCAGTCTTGATGGAAGCAAACGAGAACTCGGTAGATACCAATCTGATTTAGAGCGCCTGAGCCGAACTGTATTGATCTTTGATGCCTTCAGCTCGGGATGTCTTGTACACCTGACACACGGCACTGTTCTGTGGAATTCGGGTGCATGATGTGCTATTCATGCTCTGTCTTATCCCCTTTAATTGAAGGTCAACTCCGTCCTGCTGGGCTTGGAGGTGCAGTACACCTCATCGAACCTTCAGCCCAACCTCTCCTTCATGTTGGGCAGCGTTCTGTTCGGAGTGTGGTTCATTTTCGAAGTGTTCGTCCGGATGTATCATGCGGGCCCCGTCCAGTTCTTCATGAATGATTCACGCTGGTGGAACATTTGTGACCTTTTCCTCATGGGAGTCAGCGTGCTGGATATTTGCCTGCTTCTACTTGGTGGTGCTTCGACCTCTCTGTCCAGCCTCAAAATCTTGAAGATGATCAGAGTGGTTCGGCTTTTCCGAGTGTTCAGGTTTTTCCAACAGCTCGCCACATTAGCCCTGATGGTCGCAGAGTCTGTGAAGCAGCTCCTGTGGGCCCTTTCCATGTTTGTCCTGATCATGTATATTTTCGCAATTACATTGACGAGCTCGTGTACAGACTGGCTGAAGTCACAGGTCGACTTCAGCAAACCAGACTGGGAGTGGGACCTCGCGAACACAAGCCAACCTGGTGTTAAGGAAGTCCATCACTTCTTTGGGAGCCTGCCACGCAGTGGCTACACTCTTATTCAGACAACGCTGGGAGGAATAAGCTGGCACGAGGTTACAGACGCACTTTTGCACGTTGATGCCATCTCCTTTTGCTTGATGTTCGCCTACTTGGTTTTTACCATCCTGGCTTTGCTGAACGTTTTCACAGGCCTGATGCCAGCCTTGCAGCGTTTTCGTTGCGTCTCGCGACTTCTTCGATCGACTCGGGAACGTCCTTTGCGACAGGTGTTTTTGTGGACAATGCTGTCCAGAACTCCAAGAAACAACGCCAGATTCAGATTGAAGCTTCTCCGCAACAAGCCTGATTTCTCATCAAGCACCATTGTGCTGCAGGTGGTTTGCTAAGCCGCTCAGCCCGCCGCATCTTTGTCTCAGTCACGCAGTCGTTGGTTGCAGTGCTTACAATGAGCCCTTCGCTCCGAAGCTGTCGGTGGCAGGGCAGGGCTTCGAGCATTCGTACTAAGCAGCAACGAAAGGTCCCCCCTATGCGAGAATGCGCACACCGGCAATCGCGACTGTTGCTTCTTCCATGAGCCATACGAATGCACGGAAGCGATGCTAGTGATCGCACCGTACTTAGCTAGGCGCTGTATGGGCGATTGAATTCTGACAGGACATGGTTCGGAACATGTTTGACTGTTGAACCTCTTGCCGGTTGGCTAACCAACTGCAGAACTCAGGAGGAAACCCTGGAGAAGAAGCGCATGGGGTTGGATCAGATCATCGAGTTTTTCGTAGCCACAGACCTTGATGGTCAGAGGCCGAGCGGCAAGACTCCTGATGAATCGTCTGTTCCTGCTCGCACTGCAGTTCTGCCACGTTGGGACAGCGTAGTCATGCGGGCGTAAGCCTTGTTTCTGAGATGTTGCACGGTGCTCATCACATGTCACCAAGGCGACGGAACGATCAGCTTGCATGAAATCCATGCATTGTTGCAAGATCCCGTGATGAACGCATCCTTGGCATGCTTTTAAGCTTCTCGCATAGTGAGAGCGGCGAGAGTGACATGGTCAGAAGGCTTATTTCGACATCATCGGCTTCAGACCTGGAGATGCTCAGATGCTCGCCGACCTGCTCGACAGGGACGGATCAGGCCGCGATTGCTCCAATGCTCTCTGCTTTTTTCTCAAAGTCCCTATCAGGTGCCATCACCCTGAACGAGTTCATAAACGGTTGTGAGCGGATGAAGGGTCAAGCGAAGGGTATTGACGTGCATCTATTGTTGTTGAAGTGTCACCACATCTACGAGAAGTTGGACAGGTTGGATGCACTTGCTCGTGGCACGCCTTTCCAGGCAACCAGTCGCGACGGCATCGAATGAATCGTCTCAGCCGAGGCGTCGCGGTATATACCGTAGCCGAGCTTGGCACTTGCATGTTTTAACGCATCGGTGCCTCTTGGCGCGGTTGGACCCCTTGACGGTTCCGGTCCTGGCTTCCGAACTTTTGGGGCTGCGACGAGACCGGTCCGGACGATCAGAAGCATTCAGAAGCAAGACCTTCGCGGAGTCACCACATGCTGTCGATAAGTTCACAGCTCTTGTGTAAGAGAGGTCGCCCACAAAGGGTGATGCTTGTGCCGCTTCAACCTGGTGCTACGACCGGAGTTGCAAAAGCAGCTTGTGCCTTCTATGCCTTCGATTGTCGTTGTGCTGCAGGCATACTATTACGAATGTGTCCCATTTCCGCAGACCGAACTTAAATGAACCTCTCGGGAACAATTCCAGAAAACTTAGGCCAACTCGTAAGCATCGCCCCTGAAATTCGCATGCACGGCATCACTGACGTCCTTGTCAAGATGAAATTCAAGGCTGCGAGGATGGCCAACAGCCACGGCTCGTTTGATGAACTCATCCGGTTGACAAGGTATGCCGATACTGCACAACTCAATCGGAAATGCATAGCTGGAACCCTCTGAAGATCGCAGATCGGGCACATCAAGAAAAACACACTGTTCGCAATGTTCCAAGGCCTGAGAGATTTCCCCCGGCTGCAAAACACGCCTGCGAACTATGCGAGAACCCCTTGGTTGCTTGGCAAAGAAATTATCTGCAAGCTATGCTGAGCGGCCGGGCAGAAACATGACAGAAAGTGCGAAAACTCTGCCACAAGAGGGCCAAAGCCTGCACCACGAGGTTGCAAGCCCAAAGCGCGTCCCTCTGTCATGAAGGAAGAGACCTGAGGCTGGCTCCTGAGACAGCAGCAAGGGAAGATTCACGCGAGCAGCAATGACCGACAAGAGGCGCTGGCATAAAAGTGTTGGGTAAACCGACTCATCAGCGGTCTTAGAGCGGAGCTGTTTACCAACAACACGAGGCTGCCAGGGCTTGTGCGAATGCGACGAATCACAGCGGGCCTCAAGGGAACCGAAGACATCTTGGGAAGCCCAGAGTCGAAGCAAGCGCGGCCGCTCACCCCCATGACAACACAAGTGAAAGCGTCGATGTCTGCTTTCCGATTCTTAGCAAGTCCTGTTGCTAGCAGCTGGTTTGTCGAGTTGTACTTTGTATTTATATATATATATATTATATTCTAGGGGCTGCGCCCACAAGCGGGCAGCGCAGGTAGAAGCCTGGAGCAAGGCCACGCACCCGCTCTCCGCCGAATCCCGCTGATGCTGATGATGCGCGCCCTTTGGGTGCTTCCGCAACCCAGTCAAAAATTGGCGAAACATCGCGTCGCGCCGCAGGGCCGGTTGCGGGCGCCCGAGTGCTCATGATGCTCGCCGGCTGGCCTCCTGGGGTTCTGGGGTCGTCCACGGCGGCCCCGAAACCCGCCATAGCGCGGCACGGGGCGTCGTGGCTGTTGCTAACGCATAGCTAGATGGCTACAGGACGCAAGCGCTCGGGGACCGAGCGCTGCCCGATTTAATGGCTGCCGCCATGCCGCCGACCCTTAAAAGAACCGTGCGGACTGTAGCAACAGTAAGCAGTGTTAGAGAGAGCAATAGCAAGGCAATCCGAATTAGAACGCATGCGCGCTGTTTTTTTGTTGTTTTTTGGGGCGCGCGATTACAGTTTGTATTTCGACGCGGGCTTGCGTGTAGGATAACGCTAGCAGCAGCAGGGGCACGCCACATCTTCAAGTCGCGCGGTTCCGACTGAGAAGCATGCATGTGGCCCCAAAATGGCTTAATCGGCAGCCACAAATGGTGCTGCGGAGGGCGCGGTGGGACCAAGGAGGGGTTGGGCAGCCATTCGGGTACTCTCTAATACCACCAAAAAACAAGCCCAAAATGGCTTAATCGGCAGCCAAACATGGTGCTGCGGAGGGCGCGGTGGGAGCAGGGAGGAAAATTGCTTAATCGGCAGCCAAAAATGGTGCTGCGGAGGGCGCAGTGGGACCAGGGAGGGGTTGGGCAGCCATTGGGGTGCTATAAAAAATTCTCGCGAATACTAGGGGAGGGTTTAACTCGCATCGCGTTGCGGAAATACACATCTTTCGGCGACCACCTTGCGGTTAAGCATTTCGGAGCCCGGCCTGGCATACATCCAAACATCAACCGTTTCAGCGTCA
>BGNK01005242.1:28366-41494 GCA_003297005.1 Symbiodinium sp. clade A Y106 | reverse complement strand
GTGTGTGTGTGTGTGTGTGTGTGTGTGTGTGTGTGTGCGTGTGTGCGTGCGTGTGTGCGCGTGTGCCTGTGTGTGCCTATGCAGGTATGTGTGTAGGTATGATTATGTATGCATGCATGCATGCATGCGTGTGTGTATGTACGTAAGCGTCCGTGCATGTGCGCGCGCGCGTGTGTGTGTCTACACATGTGTTTTCAAATAATCTTATACTGTAGTATATTATGTTATGTTACTGTTACAATATAGTTTATTCTAATCCATCATTTCATATCATGTCATGTCATACCATACCATACCAAAAGGAATCATTTCATTTCGTACTATACCAAATATCATATGTCACATCATAACATACCATCTCACATCACATCATATCATGACATATAAACCTCCATGATATTACTTGAACCACATTTATATTATATTCTATTACATCTGCATGTGTGTGTGTGCGCGTGTTTGTGTGCACCTGTGGGTGTGTGTGTGTGTGTGTGTGTTTGTGTTTGTGTGCACGGTACGAGGTGATTGCAGGGTGTGCCAAAGCGTGCCAAGCGAGTGGGGAGCGTCGTACAAAGTTGTCCATGTAGCAAGGCCCTGTGGTCTGACATCTCAGCTATCTGAGGATCGTTCAGCAAGCTGCCACCAGGAATCGAAGAACATGCAAAACATCACACGATAGCTCCGCATCAACAGTACGAGGCACATTGTCATCGGAGATGAGAGCACACATGCGACACATAGCTGCTGCTCCCACGGAGGGCCGTCGCACGCAGAAGGCGCATGCGGCATTCAGCAGTTTGCAAAAGGCTATCAACCGGGCCTGTACACTCTACAAGTAGAATCGGTCACCACGGTCTTGTTTGCTGAGCAAGCAGAGTTTCACATCTTGAGGCATGGCATGTAACGGCAATGCGTGCATCTCGTGCTTGCTTGGTTGTCTGAGCCGAAAAGCAGGAAATGAAAATCGCAATCGTGTGAGGGGTGGTTGCCCACACGGGCTCATGCGTCATGCAGCGCATTTCTACCAAACTGGTCGTGCTGGGGGCCAGAACCGTCAAGGAGCAGTTGGAGCATAGGCAGAAGATAGGCAACCTGCGACCAAATTCATGTTCTGCAAGAATTTCAGCGCATCGCCCTGAATAAAACGTAAGGAGCACACTGTTTTGCCCGAGCCCGTCTGCGAGCAAACCATCACATCCTCGTCGAGAGTGGAGCCAAGCCCCCAACTTCGCATCTGAGCATGTCTGCATCTAAGGACAAGGGCTTCCACGAAGAGAAACCAGGCAGACCAACCCAGCAATGTCAAGTCCGATGGAAAAGAAATGGAAAGACAAAAGTAGAAACAAAAACAAAGAGAACGACGGAGAGTTGTGCAAACGTGCACACAGCCAGATACAGCCAGTCAGAGAAGCAGGCATTCAGACGGCTGCGCAAGCATACCTGCAAACCACGCGTCCTTCCCATTCAAAAGCAACGGCACTGCCCAGCTTTGCCTCGCGAAGATGTGCTTGGCTCAACTCCGATCTGATGACTTTGACGGTGAGGGCAGCACGAAGCCGTGGGCCTCAACAAACCTGGCACAGGGCTTCTCAAGGCCCACAACCAAGGGACCGGCAGACCAGACCAGAGACTTTTTGCCTTGGGAGACTAAGTTCTGCTCGAGGCGCTCATGTAGGACATTCCCCCAGCTCTCGCCTGGGGTCGGCAAGCTTCCAAGGCCGTGCTTCGGGCCGGGGGTTGCGACCTAGCTCTTCCACGTCTGGTGCAGGACTCACTTCCACCGGGATCGCGGCCTGAGCTCACACGTGCTGGCAGCTGCTACCAGATGCAGTAGATCTTGCTGCATCTTGCCTGAGCTTCGAAGAAACGCGCCTGCTTCGGTCATGCTCCAAGTCTAACGCCCACTGTCCTACCCTCTCACCGCCTGCTCCTCGGATCCACGAAATTGGCCTGCAACTGGTAGCGGCTTTCCATGTTCAAGATGCAGCCGCTGAGCTGACATCTGCCTGCCCCCGATCGCGTTCGAGAAGCCACAGCGACATTCGTAACGTCCACTTTGCCAGGGGACCTTGGCAAGCCGAGGCTTACAAAAATGTCAGGTTCCTGTCTCACAACGAAAGAAAACACAGGCTCACGACAAGACAGCTACAGGACGCTAAGGGTGCCCGCTTGTGAGACGACTTTGGTCTCCTCTGTGCCCTGTTGGCCGGGCCTCCTCCAAACCCTGGCTCGGAACCCTGGAAAGCAGACCGAACGGAAACAAGACAACGAAGCACCTCCCAGTTGTTGTCGCTCCGATCCCTGCGCAACAGCATTGAAGACGGCACACTACTCACTACAAGGCTGCAGCACATCCACCACAGTTCAATATGGTTGCTTGTTCAGTCTTTTTGAAGGTGATTCGTGCTTGCCCTGGCCTGGGTCTTCGGCGGCCATCTTGGGGAAGATCCTGAAGTCACGGCTCGGTGCCGTGAGATCTTGCGGTGCTTCTTCAAGCCCGCTCCTCCACTGGCTCTCGCCACCTGCGAGTTGGGGGAAGCCAGCTACACTTGTTTCTTGCGAAATCATGCGAAACGTGTCAATAGCACCAATTCAAAAAGATTCTTGCATTCGACCACTGCATTCTCAACTCTGAATCAAGTATCGACTTAACCCGACAGCTCCGGCACCAGGTTTGGAATGTGCCACACTCACACGTGTTGGAGTTGTCATCATGCACAATGAGCTTTCAAACCCAATCTCTGCGGCGAGAGGTGCGGTGGGTGGTGAACTGACCAGATGGTGCGGAAACTCATGTCAAGGCCTTTTACCCATTGCCTTGGCATTGCGTGAAGATGATGGTTCCGCAATCGTACAATAGTTGTCGAACCAATTTCGCCTGTGTTTCGCCTGTGTCTAGAAACACTGTTCATGGGACCCAGGAACACTCAATGCCAGCCACAATTTTTAATTTTTGCTCGATAGATATTTCCGAAATCTGCCAATGCCCCTGATGAAGATGTTTGGTGCTGCAGAACACACATCGGGTGCCTGCGACGATCGATGCGAAGTACACCACCACGGGATCAATGCGATCGCCAGCGCCAACGGGGCATCCTTGGAAACTGCACATACAAGTGCGACTGGCTCTACTGAACCGAATAGCTGAATAGCTTATCATATCAGTAATTATCCGCCGACCCCGCTGGGGCGGCGCCCAGAAGTTTAGACTTGCTTCGGCGTCAGTTCGATTCGAGGCAACTGACTCGGCCTCACTCGGGCCTACCCGGCCCCTCTCGGCCTCACCCGGTTTCTCAGCCCTACCCGGCCTCACTCGGCCCTACTCGGCTCCACTTGGCCTCGCGTTGCCACAGTAATTTAGAGTAATTTACTCGGCTCCACTCGGCCTCGCGTTGCCGCTTTCATGGCACCGTCACCCGTTGCGGCGGAAGGCTGAGGGCGCCCGTCGCGTGTCAGTGGGGACACGAGCGTGACGTCGCAGCACAAGGCCTCTCCGAGCGGGGTAACCCCCTACGCTACGAAGTCGAGGCGACGGCGATCGGCGGGATCGACGTCGGGGGCCGAGGCAAGCCGTTGCTGCGGGACGACCTGGCCCTCAGGTCCGACAGCCTCTCGAGCAACGCGCACCCAGCGTGCTCCACAGGCTTGGCTCTGCTAGCGAGAAGGCCTGTGCCGGGGAAGGCCGCATGGTGGTCACCGTATGCATCGACAAGGCCACCGCAGCCGTGGCCATGTTCGCCGCATCTGTGGGGGCGACTGGCGAAAGCAGCCGCAGCCGCCGCCGCAAGGCTATGAGCATGCGGTCGGGCAGGCAGAGCGGTGGCGCTGAGCCAAGCTGCCCCGACTGCGAGCGGAGCATGGCCTGAGCAGGGGCTGGCAGAGCGGGTATAGCAACTCGGCTTCACGGAAGTGGGTAAAGCAAGTGCGGGAACCGTGATAAGCCCTGGCACCGCTCCTCGGGAAGATCGCATTGTGCGGGGCGCAGGTTGTTGAGCAGGTCGCTCCGGTCCAGTTAGTGCGGTCGAGCACGCGGCCGGCCTCCTCAGCAGCGCGCAGGCACGCGGCGGCCGAAGCAGAACCTTGCCATGGGTGAGCTCGGCAAGGCAGCGGGCTGCGGCGTCGGGGCGACGAGCGTGCAGGACAGGCATGCAGGGCGTCGGCCCGAGCAGCCCAGTATGCTGCAGGCGCGGTGCGCGCGGCGCACTGCAAACCCAAGCCGCCCAAACGCGAGGGCAGCATTGCGGCGGCGTGCGGCGGCGACCTCGGGGTCCACGTCGTCCTCTTCGCCCAGCAGCGCGAGCAAACATCGCCAGACGGCGTCGTCGTGGCCACGCGCATAGCTGGCAGAGAGGTCGGGCGGGAGGGTGCGCAACAGGTGGTCGGCGCGAGGCGAGGCACACATGGCGAGAAGGAGCCATGCGCACAGGAGGTCGGGCAGCATGCATGCAGTAGCCGCCCCTCCTCGTGCAGGCGCGCATCGGCGACGAAGCGCGGGTGGCCTATGGGAGTGGCCAAGGCGACGAACCCACGCTCGGTCTCGTGTGCATCCCCGCGCCACACGCCCGCCCCGAGCTCAGCGATGCCAGGAGGAGCTAGCCCTCCAGCGCGATTGTAAACTCGAGTTTTGCCGAGAATAGCGGCGACGCCCGCCCGTGTTTCGATGGAAGTGGTAACTACGTCAAGTGACTCGCGTGCCCGCGCGGGCGTAATGACGAGGTACACGTCGTCGAGGAAGGCCGCCAGGCACTCGCCGGGGCGCAGCTGCGCGTCAGCGGCGGCGATGGCATCGTGTTGGCCGAGCGCATACAGTGCGGGGGCCAAAGCATCCCCTTGTTCGCAGCCTTCGCCCTGACGGATGGTGCGACGCTGGCCTGCAGCGTCCCACCAAAAATACGTGGACTGCTGTCCGTACCACATACGCACAAAGGGGACAAGTGCAGGTCTTGGTCAGGGCTTCCGCTCATGCAAGGCCCCGCTGGACTATTCCTTCGGCAAAGCCTCCAAAAGTCTAACATGAATTATTCCATTGATCTTTATCCCCTTGCCAGTTCTTGCACCACGGCTTGACCTATGCAGCATCCAGCCTTCAGGATTTTCACAATGTCATGTCAACTGCATCCTTTGTCTCATTTCTCTGAAGCGAGTTCTCTGGAGAACCTTGGTTAGAGCATCCACGACTAGCTCGCGACCTGCGTAGTTTCGAATCGCCACTCTTTCTTCCACAAGTCCTTGTCTCACCGACCTCCATGCAATCAAATCTTCACCCACAAACAAGGTAATTCCTGTTCTTGATCGGGATCCTTGCGGAGCGAAGCTTGCATCAGATGCCGTTGTGATGATNTGCAATCAAATCTTCACCCACAAACAAGGTAATTCCTGTTCTTGATCGGGATCCTTGCGGAGCGAAGCTTGCATCAGATGCCGTTGTGATGATCTTTTCACATCTCCCCGTGTATTTCACGCGAAGCCAGAACGTTCCGCATAGATACCTCCAAACCTTCTTGAGGCACTTCAGAACATATTCCGGATCAACGGTTGACAGACATGCTAACATTGATACACACGCTTGCACACCAGGGCGCGTCCTGAGTGAGATCCACATAAGTGAACCAATGTCGGACTGAACTTCCTTCAATGCCTTGTGGTAGCCTTCATTCTTCTCAGCTGGTTGGGTCGGCGCATTGTCCAATGAAGGTAGGGCATCACAACCATTCAAGTGTATAAATCCTCGTCGATTCAGTTCTTGACTCAACCACTTGTGTTGGTCCATACATACCCCTTCTGATGTCAGAGTGTTATCCGAAGTCCCAAAAACATCAATTCGCTGACTCGCTCCAACTTCAAATCTCTTCGGCCTTCAATCTCATCCTCTTGCCACCCCAGTAATCCCTGGACTTTGGTCTTCCATAGTTTGCAGAGGTATTCAATGACCCGCATGAGCGCCGTCAGCCGTGCGAAGCGCCGATTCGTCGGCATGGGCCAAGCGTTGGTGGGCCATGCTGGCAGTGTCGGTACACCAGACCGTCACGAGCCCTGCGAGCCAACAGTCGGCCCCAGAATTGGAGCGCGTGCTTGACCTCGCTGGTGCAGCAGGGCCGAGTCGCCTGCCGCTACGTTGCCCGTAGGGATGTCGGGGTACGAGGCTGCACCGAAGCGTGCAGCGGACAATTGAAATTCATCGTGTGCAATTTGCGATTATCAGCCCAGCCCAGGAATTGGTGGAATCTACGACTGCCGGCGTCCACAAAACGAGCTGCATGCTTATGCCACTTGCGCCATGCCTGAAATGTCAAGCCGTTGACCTGCTGGCGGCCCGCAATGGCTCCTCGTTTTGGGGTGCGAAGTCGGTTCACCCCGTGCGTCGGGCCATTTGCGCTTGCAGGCGGCCGGCTGCTCTTGGGCGCCCTCCTCGGCTTGGGGCCAACGGAGCCGCAAAAGCTCCGCTCACAAACACATGGACGTTTCGGTCAGTGAGCGGTTTTCGTGAAAACAACACGTGTATCAAATGCTGGCCATTCCTGTTCACGAGTTCCCCACGCTCTTTGCAAACGAGCTGCGGAAGTGGACGAACAAGGCATGAGCATGCGACTGGCCACAGATTGTTTATGTTGGATCCGTGGTCTCCGGGTTCAAGCTGGTTGCTTTCATGGGCCGACTACATTAGCAAGGGTCTCCTTAGGGCATGGGCCCTGTGTGCGGGCTGAAAGCTCACGCAGCAGCTGCACAAGGCGCACTCTGCAGGACGTCCACCCGGCAGGGGCGACCATTGCGGCCGTTGCTCCGCGAAAGGGTTGCCCGTGGCAGGAAGGGCTGAAGGCGTGGCCGCGGTTAGAGCGTGGAAGCTGTTCCTGCGCAGCCTGCGTGCGCTACGTGAGGCCCGCCAATGCGGAGCAGCTGGCCGCCCAGGAATGAGGGCGCACGTGAAGCTGCTTAGCAAGACCTTGAGGAACTGTAGTTGCCTACAGAGGCGATGCACCCTGCGCAACCCAAGGTCCCCACGGATATCGTCGCAGGATGAGCCATGATGCGGCTGACGGCTCTGCGCAAGACCGATGGCGGCGTGCGGCATCGCCACAAGCGACGCCTTTCACGTGCCGAGGACGCTCGCCAAACAGTTGGGCTCACCGTATATGACCGCTCATGCAATCAACCCCTCAGCTTTACGGAGTGACAAACAATTGACCCATAGGTTCGCAGCTTTGGTCGAGGATTCGCTTGACAGTTATAACAACGAGCAGCATAGCCAGTTATGTGCAAACGATCTTTGCACACATATCACGAATAGCATGCGTGTTGCGGCCGGCAATTGCTTGAACTTGCGTGGTAGCAAAGGTAAGCGCCCATGGATCAGTGACGCTACATTGGCATTGATTGATCGGCGCGTCCTTGCTAGAAGATCGTTTGACTTTCCGTTGGAGAAACAGTTGACTTCTGAAATCAAGGCGTCTGTGCGTCGTGATCGCAGTACTTGGTTGGAATGGCTGTTGCACACAGGTGAGTGGAAAGAAATCCGCAAGCTGCGCAAAGGCTCTCGTCGTAAGCATGGCCGTTTGCGCGATCAGGTTGGTTCATTGAAAGAGTCAGGTGAAAGAGCTGATACATTCGCCACGTTTTTGGAATCGACGCAATGGTCCAAACGGCCTGTCACGGCGATCGTTTCTGACACAATGCTGGGCCCGACATTACCGGTTTCATGTGACGACANTGAAAGAGCTGATACATTCGCCACGTTTTTGGAATCGACGCAATGGTCCAAACGGCCTGTCACGGCGATCGTTTCTGACACAATGCTGGGCCCGACATTACCGGTTTCATGTGACGACATTGGAGTTGATGAAGTGGTTGAGGCTGCACGTAACCTCAAACATGGAAAAGCTGCTGGCCCTGACGGGTTGCCTCCTGAGTTTTGGAAAAGCATCTGCAAACCAAACTCTCGTGCATGCGTTTGGGCAGTAGCACTTTGCAACAGGGTCTGGCATTTCGCCGATGTTCCNGGAAAAGCATCTGCAAACCAAACTCTCGTGCATGCGTTTGGGCAGTAGCACTTTGCAACAGGGTCTGGCATTTCGCCGATGTTCCGAAGCCTTGGCATGAAGCATTGGTCACTGCAGTTTTCAAGAAGGGGGATCCCAGTGAGTGCGAGAATTATAGACCGATTTCTTTACTGGCGGTTGGCTATAAGCTTTTTGCTTCGGTTTTACTTCGTCGCTTGAAANCATTGGTCACTGCAGTTTTCAAGAAGGGGGATCCCAGTGAGTGCGAGAATTATAGACCGATTTCTTTACTGGCGGTTGGCTATAAGCTTTTTGCTTCGGTTTTACTTCGTCGCTTGAAATCAGCTGGGGCAGAATCGAGAATCTGGCATACGCAGTTTGGATTCCGTTCTCAGCGAGGTACAGTTGACGCAATATTCGTTGCTCGACGACTATTGGAGCAAACGTTGGCACACAAGGATGAGCAACTGGTTTTCTTAGCTTTGGACTGGTCAAAAGCTTTTGATAGCGTGGACCCTGACCGGCTATCCCATGCACTATTCCGATTTGGTGTGCCGCCAAAACTTCGAGATGTGATCCGTGCTATTTNGGTTTTCTTAGCTTTGGACTGGTCAAAAGCTTTTGATAGCGTGGACCCTGACCGGCTATCCCATGCACTATTCCGATTTGGTGTGCCGCCAAAACTTCGAGATGTGATCCGTGCTATTTACAACGACAGACAATTCAATTTTCACGACTGTGGGCGAGACTCTTCCATGCGCAAACAACATTCTGGTATTTCTCAAGGCTGTCCGTTATCTCCATTCGTATTTTCAATGATGATGACCGTTCTACTGTTCGACGCTTCCGCCGACTTGCGTTTGCGCAGGCCGCGTTCGGAAACGGACGTGCCAGTCGATGAACTCGTGTATGCAGATGACACCATGGTCGTTGTTTGCTGAGTCGATGGATTAGAAGGACAGGTGTTTCTCCATGAGGCGATGAGCCAACAATTGAGCGAGATCCGTGACCGCGTGCTTGGATTGGAATCCCGGGGCTTAGCTAGTGGCGAAGCTGAGATGGAAACCTTATTGAAGCAGAACAAACTTGAATCAGACAATCTTTGGTTGAGGATACCTGATCTACAGGAGGTTGTTTAGAAACTCGAGTCGAGTCCAGACCTCTTGACGAGGAGAGCAGACGATCAAAGGAGTTTGCATCGGTCATGGAGCGGGTTGTGGAAAGCAAACAGCTGCGTGCGAGAGATGAGGAGATCCAAGGTCACCTGAGTCATATCTTAAGCCATAAGCCAAAGCCAGATGCTTCAGTACCCACGCGCGCCCATGAGGTGCAAGATCACCCACCTGGGTTGGATAACGGTTCATGGGCATCAAGTGCTCCACCTCCGGTCCTACCTCATGAATTCGTGAAATTGGAGACCTCTTCAGCTGCAGGTCATGCCTTGCAGTTGGAGTCCAAAGATCTGCGTGTCCAAGGTGGCCCATGGAAGCTTCTAAAGAAGTTCCCCGTAGATCCACGAACCGAGAGGCCAAGCGTGGGAAGCGCAGTATGCCACGGAAATGGTATCGGTCGGGAGTTGTGTGGGATCGGGTTTCGCAAGGTATGTGAGGTTTCAATTTAACCGTGCATTGGAACGGTTTAAGACAAGAATGGATAAAGGAATCCGTGACTGTGATTTGATGCCGACAACACCTGCCGGATGTGATGAGTTTGAATCTCGACGTTCGATGACTTTTTTTATCACAAACTACGGATGAGATCAAGCGCGGGGTCATCGAATCGGCAGCGGGCCAGGTTGTTCCATCACTGGCTATCCTTGAGGCCATCCTTGAAAGATTCCAACCTGGAAGAGTGGAAGAGAAAGCATCTTTGACGAGCTTTTTGCGCAATCTGCCTCAAGCTTCATCCTTCACAGAGTGCTCGGCAACGTTGCGTAGGTTCAAATTGGCAAACTCGCGAACATCAGCTCTAGGACTGCCTAGCCGCCCTCCTCACGAAGCGATTGCACCACTTGCATAGCCTTGTCAAGACATTGGAAAAGAAGAACGCCACCCTGAGTACTCGCTTGAACTTGGAACGACTTCGCCCGGAGATACTGAATCCGACGGAGGAGGGGGTAAGTCTCTTGCTGACGGCATTGAGTCGGAGGCGAAGCGACTTGCTGCTGAGAATTTTCTAAACCTGCCCATGAAGCTGGTAATGGCGAGTATGAGATCACGGCAGCTAAGGGCAAGGGCAAAAGCAAGAAGGAAATACATCAGGCGATACCAAGTTTATTCCTTGCGCTTTCTTCAACACTGAGCGGGGATGTTTGAAGGGAAGAGATTTTTTTGAAGGGATTGTGAGTACATGCATGCCGCACCGAAGGGAGCAAAGGCGAAATGGAAAGGCAAGGACAAAGGAGCAAGGGAAGCTGAGGCTAAGGCCAAAGCAAAGCCAGGTGCAAGGAAGAAACAGCGGCTAAGGAAGCTGAGGCCAAGGCCAAAGCAAAACCTGACGCCAAAGCGAAGGCTGCAGCTCTTGCTGGCACCGAGGCGAAGTCAGACTATGACCATTTGTCCGTGTGAATCTGATTCAAACTCAGACAACAGAACTTTCCGAGCTGGACAGTGTTGGAAGTAGCGATCTCACCCCGAGCGAGTTCGGAGACGAGCTTCAGGAGGAGAGTGATGAGGAGGTTGCTTGGGTTTGGAGTCTGCATTTGACGGGATTGGAATGGAGGATGTGGACTCGTTTGGGCAACATTGTCTACAGCGGCGCTAAGGTACATGCTTCACGTATGGGCTCGAAAACCGGAAATGGATCGCAGGAGCTTTCGACATCAGTGTGGCATTCTTGAATGCGCTGCTGGAGCCTGGACGTAGGATCACGATGGAGCCACCGGGATTGCTGGTTAGATTGGGGTACTTCACCGCGACAGACGTCCTGATTCCCAATAAGAGCCTGTATGGACTAAGGTCTGCACCTAGAGCTTGGGAACGAGAGAGAAGTGAGAAGATGGACAACGCAATCATTGCGAAGGCTTCTGGTGATCAGTATGGTGAACTTCAGCTCAAACCCCACAGCTTGGTGCCAGGACTATGGTCTATTTACGGTGGGGAGGAAATCGTGGGAATGACGACCATGTTTGTGGATGATGGCCTCAGCACCGTCCACCGACCTCGCTCCCGAGCACCACGAGCTGTTGTCTGATGTCCATACTGATGTAAACGGCTTTTTTACGGCTGTTCAAGGACCGAACCTCCTTGCGCCGTTGCTCTGCGACTCGCAACGGCTGTGGCGCAGAAAAACGGAGATGCAAAAGGCGGCACAGCACCCGGCAGCATGGTTTGGGACGGTAGCCTTGTGGCGGGCTCGCTTGGTATGCCGGTCAACCATGTTTTTTTCTGTTCTGTCATGCTCGGAGAAAGAACGTTGGCCGCAGGCGTCATGAAAGGCCGCAAAAAGCGTTCGCGGAGGTATTTTTTGCACACACGTTCTCGCCAACAGCAGTGCTACAACAGCAACTGCGGGCTACGGCACGGGCATGCGGCATGCGGCTGAACGCTCAGGCGAGCCGCGCAGGAAGGCGCCAAGCTTTGTTTTTCCAACGCAAGTTTAACGGTGCCACTGCTGCGCGGGTCTTACTACCACTCAGTCACCACACTCCAGGGCTGGGCCGTCGGCTGTTGAGCAGCTGGCCAGGCGTGCCAGCAACGGCGAGCTGGACCGCGACGGGAAAAACTCCCCACCAACGTTTCGCCCAGCCAGAGGACGCAGCGGCGCGCACTGCGGGCGACGGGCGGAGAGCCCAGAGCCGGACGACGAGGTCGCGGACAAAACACTGCGCTGCAGGGTTCCAGCGGCCTATCTCCGAGCCCAGGACCACAAACTTCTGTGGCCCGCCGCTCGCGAGTTCCGGGTATGTGCAGTGCTTGCATCGCTCTGCGACCTTCAGCGCGGCCCCGTCCACCTCAACGGTGCATGGATGCGAATCACCTGTTCTGGTGATTCTGGTACAGGGTGACACCAGTGTTGCATCGCAGCACCGCGCTCCTCCATTGGCAGTGGCGCCGTAAACGACGAAGTCGAGGCACTGGCGATCCGGAAGCGTGACGTGCGGTCGCTGCCTCGCACGACTTGCTCCGTCAAGCCTACCGGCCTACCGGGACGCAGGGTGCTGGCCGTCCACAGCATGCGCTTGGTAGCCTTCCAATCTCCCGCGCCGACCAATGAGCCTCGCCAAGAGGGATCACGGATCTGAGAGGCCTGCTGGCGTCTTTTGCACGATCGTGTCTCGCAGCACAACAGGGGCGTCTCGCCAAAAGGCCACCGCCAGGGCTTGCAACAGCTAATCCAGCTAGGCAGCCGTTTCTTCCTTGCAAAACGCTGCCGCAGCCGGGCCAGCTCGCGCCAAGCGCGGCGCCCAGCCGCCTGCTTGCTGTTGCCTCGGCAACCAAAGAAAGAAACGTCTGCAAATGAGCCCGCTTGCGAGCTTCATAGTCTTCCGCAACATGGTTCCCGGATGTCGCTGACGCAGGGCTTGGTTTTTTTTGCTTATTTTTTTCCGTTTTTTTTCTTATTTTTTTCCGTTTCCTGGTTTGGGGGACCTCCTAGCTTCCCCCCTCTGTGGAGGGGGTACTGAGCCCTGCCACCTTGCCGCCGAAGCGTGGGCGNGCTTCCCCCCTCTGTGGAGGGGGTACTGAGCCCTGCCACCTTGCCGCCGAAGCGTGGGCGTTAAGAACGTCGACTGTTTTACCTGTCTACTTGGCCATATATAGAAAGGTGATTCTAAAACGTCGCAGAGCTTGCTGCAGCGGGCTTAGAGATGTTCAGTTTTTGTATTTCAAGGTGGAGGTTCGAGCGGAACTTCGGCCGTTGTCAGGGAAACAAACAGGACGGCCCCGTGCCTAGATNTTTCAAGGTGGAGGTTCGAGCGGAACTTCGGCCGTTGTCAGGGAAACAAACAGGACGGCCCCGTGCCTAGATGTTGTGCAATCAGTCGATGCAGAGGATCATAATACATCCATTGTGTGTATATAACACAGTTTACAGATACACTTCTGTTCTACAGGCATGCGCCCAGAAGCTTGTTTGCTTGCTTCCTTCCTTCCTTGATTCCTGCTTTGCTTTCTTTTGTGCTTGCTTACTTCTT
>BGNK01005242.1:0-28316 GCA_003297005.1 Symbiodinium sp. clade A Y106 | reverse complement strand
TTGCTTGCTTGCTTGCTTCCTTCCTTCCTTACTTCCTTTCATGCTTGCTTACTTCTTTGCTTGCTTGCTCGCTTGCTTGCTTCCTTCCTTCCTTGCTTCCTTTCTTGCTTGCTTACTTCCTTGCTTGCTTGCTTGCTTGCTTGCCTGCTTGCTTGGGACCGACGCGGCCCGAAAAAAAATAAGAAAAAAAACGGAAAAAAAAATAAGCGAAAAATACCGACACCGCTGACGCAGCCACAGCCCTTTGTCCCCTTCTCGATATTACCGCCAGATCGAAAACTGCGGGGCAGGTGACTCGCTCTCCATCCTTGGGAGCACCAGCGACAGCCAGTGGGTGCGGTAGCCGCCCAGGTTTTTTCAACAAAGTCGATCCGGGCCTATGCCACCGGTAGGGGGGCGGAAACTCCGTTTTACGAAGGAGTGGGTCGCCGATGTTGACGACCTCACGGTCCGGACTGGACGTGTCGTAGACGGACGCTTTCTGACTGATGCCGAGGCGCGAGGAGGAGATTCGCGCGGCGTGCCGGAAGGGCAGCCAGGCGGCGCTGGAGGCGCTGGAGGCGCTCGGCGCTCGAGGCCCCACGGCCCCGAGCTCCGAGGCTGAGCTCGGCAGCCTGCGCCCAAGCAGCGAGAACAGACCGGAGTCGGTTGTGGCGCTGGGTCTTGTCGCCACCCCATGGGCAAACCCTGCCATGATCGCCCATGCAATCATTCAATCAGCAACATCGTCGCGTAGCGAGCATGCAAGATCCTTTGCAGCCACCGGCAACTGCAGGCACAAGCAGAGTAACATCTGCACCGCATCTACGAAGCACCAGTGTGTCCAGCGCATCCGTTCGAGACTTCGACAGCAGGAAGAATTGATCAAGAACTTCGCACAGCTGCATTGGATCTCGGCTCCCAGAATCTCCCCGCGAGAATTGGGAGCGTCTTCCGCACAACCGCGTCACACCGATATCCGAGCCACCCGAGAACACGGAACAGCTGCATCGCGCAAGAGAGAATTTTGGCAGCTCGGCAGCACAACCAAGTTACGCCCACATTCAATTCGAGAACTTGGCACAGCTGCATCGCAGCACGGCAGCACATCCAACCCGCGTTGGCACAGCTACATTACGGCGTGGCAGCACCACGTAGCTTACTTTGCATCGTCCTTCGGGGGGACAGCAGCATCACACCGCTCCGCTCGTGTGGAGGTGGGCCTGTGGACAAGCACGAAATGTCTTGTGTCACTGTCGCTGCGACGGTCAAGTTGAAGCCGTGATGGAAGGCGCTATGCGACTATGGCAGACGCGGAGTGCTCGTGGACCCAAGCGAACAGTTGAAAGACCCGGGACCCGGAGAGAGCACCGCCAGCAGCCCAGCTCTTGCAACGGCACTCGCTTGAAAGGCCCGCCAAAAACTTCAGAGATCCACCCAAGGCCTGCCGGCGGCTAGCGCGGACGGAGCCAAGCCACACTTTCCGATTTCGGCGCGACTTTCAGGTCTTTCGGACGCGTCCCTTGGCTTTTTGCGACGCGGCCGAACTGGACTCTCATGTCTTTGTGAAGTCTCAGGACAGAAAGACCGCACCGGTTACCGGCTCTCGTCGAGGCGCCGGAGCGGCCCCAAGCGCGGCTCGCGGAGGAGGGCGAGGTGCCGTCTGCACCTGGCAAGAAACACTATCAAAACCCGCACTACCAAAACCCGGCCTTGCAGCGGTCACTCCCCAAGTCTTTCCGACGGCGCCCGGCCTCGCCGCCGCCCAGGAGCCTTCGCCGCAGACCCAAGGCGACTTTTGGTCCGCCCTGTCTGGGGCGCTCCTCCGCGAGGGCCGGCGCTGGGAAGCTCTGGCTCTGCTCCACCCGGCCCCAGGGCTGTGAGCATTTCATCTGCGCTCGGCTGGGCTCAACAATCTTGCTCGGCTGTGTGTGATGTAGCTCGGTCCATGCCCCTCAGATCACCTCAGCTCCAAGATCATTGCAGACAACGGCATGCTTTCTCGCGGTAGTATTTCGTGACGACTTGATGAGGCAGTCGGCATGTCCTCGCCTGAGCCCGCAATAGCCTGTGTCACATGCTCCCATGCCCCGACCTTCCCCTTAATCTGTTGACCCCGGTGGCTTCCCTCTCAACTCTAGGCAACAAGGCATCGCCCTTTTTTGTTGCGTCTCTTGGCCACCGAGGTCATCCATTGCCCTCAGCGATCTAATCGCCTCGACGGGAGGAGAGGGAGTCATCCGCAGCTTTGAAAGCAGCTCTAGTTGGGGGCGGCACCAGTCTCTGAAATCTCCTGGCTGACTCTTTCCTTTCTGATTTTATTCCTCAGCTGCAGCATCTGCTCTCTTGGGAATTGGGAACAGAGAGGCGCATTGGTGTGCTGACGGACCGGACCTTGCCTGTTCCAATGGAATGCCCGGTGCCTTGCCTCAGGACTATTCCTGGGGAGCAGGCACCGTAGGTCGCCAGGCGGCTTCATCCTGCCACAGCCCGATCTGTGCCGACCCGGTGCTCGTCCCGTCGCCAAAATCTGTGCAAGGGTGGTGGTGGTGGTGGTGGTGGTGACGAAGACGGCGATATATGTCGACGACACATGTCGAAGATGCTGATGCCTCATGCGGATGCATGCCCACGACCCAGGAAGCACAGGCCCTGTGCATGCGCCTGGTTCGAGTCGCCTGGCTGGCCTGAAAGGAACGTCGTCGGAAAACATCGTATTGGGGACGAGTCCAACTTCCGGCTGCTGGTCAAAACAAGCTAAGAGCCTCTGTATCCGGGAGATTGGCCCACAGCGTCCAGTGTCTACATGTTGGCAACTTCGTGTGTCCGTACCAGAACCAGCGATGCACACAAGCGCAGGTACCCTATGTTAAAACCACCTACAGCATAAGGACAAGCTCCCTCCGATTCCGACTTGAGTCTCATTCTTGGCCTTTAACTCGGAACCGGGGTAGCCGAAGCCGAAGGCCCTAGGCTAAGTCCGCTACCCTGGCCTGCACTGGAAGCAGATCGCACATAGTCCTGCCCCCGACCCCGGAGGACTGCAGAGTCATGGCAAGATAACACCTTGAAGCAAGAGCTCCTACTCAGAGCGACCTGTCCTGTGGCTTGGCACCGATAGGAAGCCCAACGACTGGCAGAGGCGTGCTGCGGGGAGGCTGGGTGACACCGGTGACAAAGCAAGTTCACGCGTCCGCGCACACACACACACATGCAAATACGCACACACACACACTCACTCACACTCACACACTCACACATTCACACACACACACACGCACACACTCATACGTACACACTCATGCGTACACGCATACATGAATTGACGCATCATCCTCCCGTCCTCCCTCTGTCCATCCATCCATGCATGCATGCATCCATCCATGCATCAATCCATCCATCCATCCCTCCATCCCTCCATGCATCCATGGATGCATGGATCCATGCGATCCATGCAATCCATGCATGCATGCATGCAGACACACACACACACACACACACCTACATGCACAACTACATACACACCTACAGCTACACATACACCTCACAGGAACAATACATGCATGTATGCATGCACACATGCATGCATGCATACATACAAGTCTACTAAGATAGCATACATTTATTTGTTTGTGGTGTGGGTGAACAAACCTGATCCGACCACACCCATTCACACGCCTCGGGCACCCCCAGCTCGGTTTCTCGCCGGAGCTGGCGCCGGCGGCGCCACGCTTCTGCTGCCGATCGCGCCCTCAAGGGACCTGGGACTGGGACGGATACACGATGGAGCAATGCCAATGCCCATGGCCCTCCCTGAAAATCCTAAACCCTAAACCCCAAAACCCCGACTCTCCTAATCCGCCCCCCAAGCTTCGGAACTATAGAGTAGGCTCTGATTCCCCTGAGCCGGCAGCACTCGGGGCGGCCGGATGAAGTCATGAGAAGGACCAAGCCTGCCAGCACTCTTGGGGTTAGGGCCGTCATGGTTTGGGGGTTTTCAGGTTTTTCAGGGTTTTTAGGGCTTGCAAGCGTGTTGCGGCCACGCCAACCTCTGAATACGGCGCTGAATTAGGGGCTGGATGCCCCCCCCCTGGTCTTCGAAGGTAGCTTTTAACGAAATGTAGCCAGGGAGCCCAGAATCGACTCCTGCTGGCTGGGAGGAGTGGAACCGTGCAGCTTCGCGGGCTTAAGGAGTGGAAGGGTCAACGGTCAATGTCTCTCAAACATGGTACTGCCATTCTTTGAAATTCCCTGATTCCCTGCAACTCCCCTTCCCTTTCCGGGTCCTTTCGCTTTGCCCTTCTCACGGCCCTTCATACGGCCCTTCTCTTGGCCATTGTAGCCCTCGCTCGGGGCCCCCTTGGATATTCTCGGCTTCCCTGTGGCCCTTTCGGGGCCAGGGCCTTCCTTCTTTCCTTTGAGGCCCTCCTTCCCTAAACCCTTCCCTTTCGCCTTTCCTTTCTCCTTGCCGGCCTTCCCTTCCGGCCGGCTCTTGCCAGAGACCTCCAAGCCTGCAGCGCCAGGACGTCGATGCTACCAACTCTAGTCAACTCACTCTAGACAAATCCGCAGCTCGACTCCCCAACACCATGTCCAACCATGTGCTCCGCTCTTTTGTGAGTCTCCGCATCATGACAGCTTGATGGTGGTGGGCACACGGGCACACGACGGCTCTGTCCCCACGGATAATCCTTAAAGGACAGCTGCGTGCCAGCTTGAGGCCTTTCACAGGATCGCAGCCGCAATGCACAACATTTTCCCAGCAGGTCAACTCTGCGAGGACTGCCTAATGCAGGTGCGAATGTGTCGTGTGCAGCTTGGTGAGGCGGGCCTCAATGCTCAGCTGCGGCAATTCTTTCTTGGACTCGCATTGCTCAAGTGACTTGATCTACCTTTCGCCATCCTTCCCGAGGAACGCGTAGCGGCGTAGCAGGTGAGAAGGATCTCTTCCTGGAGGAGATGGATGCTCAACTGTCCGGAAAGCTGGCCAGGACTTTTCAAAGGTCAGGCCGTGATTGCACTGAAAGCCATCTTCCGTTTCGAAGATCCACAGAGTATCTTGGACCTTTTTTGGCCTCAGCCCTGAACTGAAGCTGAGACAGCCTGAATGGTTTATTTTAGGGTTCGAGAGCTTCTACTGCATCGGGCGAAAGGACTCCACTGCAATCGATGTCGTTGCGTAGACGGGCCCAGGCTGCAATCGAATGTAGGATCGCAATCAGGCTGGACGGGCAGACCGGCTGTGGAGCTGACTGGAGCCCACGTTGATGACCTTGTTCGGTGCGTGCGGGAGTTGCACGGCTTCTGGATTTGTTGCTCAGCTTCAGTGCCTCATGCACTGGGTCCACGAAGTCCGCATAGGCCAGGACACATCCAAGCCAAAGACTCCTGCAGGTTCGCCGGATCAGACGACGTCTTTGGTCCGGAGGTGGCACCGCCTGGCAACTGCATCTGGCCTTTGTCCACCCCCGGTAGGCATTCCCAAGTTCACGCAGCCCAGTATGCTATTGACGATGACCGCCAGGTAGTCCATGATCACTTGCTTGTCCGGCCGGCAAGGATGTTGGCCGAGATTATGATACACGTCCAGGTCTAGGTCTAGCACCATGTTGGCACTTACAACCCACCGCGTGTCCACAATCGTGCGAAAACGACCCATAGCTTGCCACACCACCCTGTCTCGCATCAGCATTCGCGGGCATAGGCGAATGCAGTCTGTCCCGCTTGCACACTTTGATATCCGGTCGTCGAGTACTACCATGAGCAAGCGCTCGCTTGCTTGCAGGCCGTTATGTGCTGAAGCACGATGCTGAGCTCTGACGACAGGTTCATTCTGGTAGCTGGCCCAAAGTGGCTACCCAAAACGTCAGACAGTCCACAATTCAATTGCACCTCACGGCGGCGATGACCGCAGTGAATGGCATACTGAGACTCCCTGGCCTCTACTTTTTGATATGATCACTGCGCCAAATAACTGCACCGGCATGTCTCTGAACGGCAGGCGAGCTTGAGAAAAACCGGCTTCCACACGAGCATTACATCGAAGCTCTTCAAGCTGTGGAATGGCCATCATCACCATCATCACCATCCGGAACCCAACCACCGACCGGATCTTTATCAACGTCACGAATCACATCGTTGTCGTCCTCCTCATCATTATCACCACCATCATCAAGCCCATTGTCGTCAATATCAAGTCACGACGTCATCATGACCATGATACAGAGTATAGCATGCAGCACGCCAGAGTCAGAGCAACAATATACAAGCCCAAGGAGATCCAAACAACACGGGAGCCTGGCGGCGTTTGAAGCGCTCCGTTGGCCTTGCCCTTACCGGGGCCCTTGCCTGGAGACCGGGACACCGAAAATGAGCTCTGTAGGACCTCATAGGACCTAATAGGACTTCAGGATTTAGGATGCTTTAGACTTTAAGGCTTTAAGGCAAAGTTTCCGGACTCCGAGGCCCCTTGGTCGATGCTAAGGTCCGGGCTGAGGGCTTTGGGCGCCAACTCCTTCGCGGCTTCGGCAAGTCTTCCCCGAAAAAAACACCATACTTCGATAGAGGATCATGCTTGTCCCAAAGGTATAGTTCGGCTCAAGACAGTCATGATCATGCTGGAACCGGGAACTGGAAAGCAATGAGACAGGCAATATCGCTTCATGATATTCCCAATCACCATCAGAACCACAATGCCAACCCCCCCCTTCCCAAGGGGCCCTGTCCGAGGAGCTCTGAGAGACCCAGGCTGGCCCAGATGGGGGCAACCTCAGAGCATCCGGCTCCGGTTGCTTCGGCCAGCCTGCAGCCTGCCTGTCTCATGTCAGTCTTGCGCTAAGCTTCAAAAACACTTGAAGGGACAACGAACTGCAGGCAGCCACCCTTTAGAGTCCGCCTTCCGATTGAACAAAACCGAACCTCGACGCCTCGACGACAAAGGACCCTTGAAAATAAAGGCAAGCTGAACACGGCGCACCCGGCGCACCCCGGGCCCTGAGCTCCGAACACACGGCGCACTCGCGCCGGCGCCCTCGGCTCCTGTCGCATTGGTTACTGCCGTTACGGCGTAGGCGCATAGGCGCGTAGGCCGGTAGGGGCCCGCCTGGTAGGTCCACCATGCATCTTCTTTCCAGCCTTCTTCCCAATCCTCCCAGCCTGACAGCTGGCGGGTACTTATGGCATGTTATGGCGACTGCCAAGGAGCTCTGACCTACGTCCCAGCCATCCCAATCCGCATAGGCGTAGGCATCGTGTGTGCCATTGCCTGCAGCAAGAGCGGCTGATGACCGCGACTGCGATCAGCAGCGATTCTTGCTTCCTCTCTCTCTGTCTCTCTGCTGCTTGTTTCCTGTCTCCCTCTCTCTGTCTCTTGCTTGCTCTCTCTTCTTTCCTTCCTTCCCTGAAGGGAAAGCTCTCTCTGTATCTCTCTCGCCAACTCTCTCGGCCGCCTTGGGCCCAGCCCGGGCCAGCTCGAACTGCGCGGGCCATCCGAGGCCAGGGGCCCAGCGGCCCAGCTACGAGCGCATGACCAAAAGGGCCTCGAACTACCGCTTGCCACTGCTTGCCTGCTTCTCTGCTACTGTACTGGGTGCAGTACTGCTGTAGCCTCACTTCTCCTCTCCCAGTTCCGGGTCCAATCTCTCACTTCCTCTGGCACTTCTGGGCGTGGGATCCATATGCCATACAGCTGGAAGGCTCTTGCAGCTAGAAAAAAAGGGAAGTCTAACCGGAGCCAACGGGTCGCTGCGGGCCGCGGAGAGCCGCCTCTCTTGTTGATGGCAGGATCAGGATCACGGGAGGGCCGGAACTCCTCGGTGAGCTCTTGCTTTTTGGATTCAGGCACTGCCCCCCTGAAGGGTCCGGTCGATGCGCCCTGAGCGCCGCGGCGCCGCTTGGCGGCACTGCGGGCCTTCTGCGTTAACGCTGTGGTGAGACTCCCGTCACTCCGGAGACCCAGGCTCCGTCTGAGGCGGGTCCTGACAGTGCCACTGCGCGGTGCCAAGATGTGTCAAGCAAGCAAGCAAGCAAGCAAGCAAGCAAGCAAGCATGGCAAGCCCAGTGGGCTGCAGGCATCCTCCGGCCCCGCTGGAGAAGTTGGCGAGTGGGGCTCCTCCGCGGCTGAGGGAGCTCAGAGCTCAGGACGGCTCAGAACGGCCGCTCAGGACGCCCGCACCGCTTCGAAAAGCAGAGCTCCTCGTCCACGTAGGATCTCTCCAGCTCGGTCTCCTTTCATTCATTTCACGCGCATTGGCGCAGTGGTCGTCGTAGAGGCTTGTAAACACGCGGCTGTCCTCTATGATCACTTCAACTACGTCTTGCAAACGTTGCTACCTGTTGGCTGCAACACCTCCACAACTGAATCTTGAATGATAGTACCTCGATCGAGAGTTGGCACAAGTAGCCTGACATTTTGCCCAACAGGAGGTTGGAAGAGAAGTTTCACAAGCTGGGGATTGCAAAAGCCGTCATCCCCAAGGAAAACTGGCGTACAGACCTTTGGAATGTTCTGCAACATCTAATCTGCAAACCGGCAGAGGAATCGGAATTCGTGGGAACCGACCCCTCAACTCGACACACAAACCGGGGTGGCAAACCTTAGATCCTCAGTTTGTCCCAAATGCAGTGCAACGAAAGTGCCAAAATGTGCCCAATCCTAAACCCACACAACCGAACCTTTCACCCCATGCCCGAAAGAAGATTCCATCACCAACAACAGACATGATCTCGAAGAAAAAGGTGAATAACAGGCCGCACTTAGGCCCAAAACCCCGAATGCCAGGATGGTGCAGGCTTGGCAGAGCCTGCGGGCTGGACGGGTCCCCATTCACCGGCGAGAAGTCCTGAGAGATCCAAGCACAAGGCTCACGGCTTCTTCCTTTCAGCTTTGCTGCTGCCTCGTTGTAGGACGCCTCTTCGACCTCCGAGCTCAGCTCTGCTTGCAGAGCTCACTCCTACCCGGCTACCCTCTAGCTGATCGGCTCCCGAGCCTGCCGATACGAAGCACTGTCCGGCGACTCCAAATCCTGGACAGGAGACAGGCCGCCGAGGGGCGGGGACTTTACCTGAGAAGCCGAGGTCCTCGTATGCAGATTGCGGCGAAAGTGGCGAGATCGGCGATTGCTGAGACTGAGTCCCCATATCCGTCTCTGTCCGTGGATCCTCTCCGCCCAAAGCAGAAACATCGCGAATCGCAGTTCAGCGTTCAGCTCAAACCATGGCCGGGGACACCCGAGAGGAGGATGGGTCGAGGCCCTCGAAGCCTGACTCGTCCTCTGAGGGAAAGCGGCAAAGTGTGGTGGAACCCGCAAGGACGCACGCGCATGCAGGCGCCCACACCGCTCCTCGCCCAGCTCGGCCTCTTCCTCGAGTTCGGGCTCCTTCACAGCTCTGCACCCTTAAATAATCTGTTCCCCTCCTCTCGCTTCTCTTTCTCTCCTCGGACTGCTCGGGCTGCTCGAGAGCCCAGGGCTTGAAGGCATCCTGCGCCGGCAAAGATGCCGCGTGCGGGAGAGCCGCACAAGGCGCAGAGCAAGGCGCAGAGCAAGGCGCAGAGCAAGCCGCACCTGGTAGGCCTCCGCAAAGGACATCCGCTCCACCTGCTCCCCATCTCGGCCCATGACGCTCCCCCCAACCGGCCGGCCCTGCCCGGCAACCTCCTGCTGAATCGAGTCGATGGCCAGCACCTCCGGGCTCGAGAGGAACTCCTGAAGCTCCTGGCGAAGCCCACGCAGCGCAGCGCCGCGCGGCGCTTCGCAGCGCCTCCGCGCCTGCGTGGACTTCTGCGCCTCCTCCGCCTCGTGCTCGGCGTCTGCGGCAGAGGCCCGGGCAGTGCTGAGCTCCTGCAAAGCGAATCGTGAAACAAAAAGCCTAGACTTTAAGAAAAGTGGAACATATAAGAAAAAAAATCTCCTCCTCCATGCTGGGCATTTCACGGCCTGCCCAAACATGAGCAGTCGAGGCAGACCCTGAACCTCGCAATAAACCCCAGCTCTCCCCGTTGCGACGCCTCTCTCGTTGATGGCCTGCGTTAGCCACTCACCTGTCCTGGCCGAGACGTCTCAGCGGAACTCTCATGACTCCGCAGTTGAGCGGCGTGCCTCAGGTCCAGGGTGTGGAGCTCTTTGCCTAAGGCGTGAGGAAGCTTCAAGCACGCGAACTGCGACATCCCCTTGTCTCAGCCCTGTTTTTGGAGGCTTTGTGGGGAGGCCTCGGTGCTTGAACCACTTGGCTCCCCGACCAAACCGATCAATACGGGCACCAATGGCACGCCGCTGCTGTCGAGCCTCCCATCATGGGGACTGAAGACTCTCAGATCACTCCAAAGCTCAAAACCTAACCGTAACAAACAGGAGCTACACATGACCTATCAGGCTCTGTTGTGCTTCTCTGCGTCATGGCTCTCAACAAAAAGAGCTGCGGAAACTCGGCGAAGATCTCGTAAGCAAGGGCTGCCGCGCCACTCGGCGACGATCTCGTAGCATCCAGACAAGTCTTTCAGCTTGCTCTCAAGAAGAAGAGCTGCGGAAACTTCCAGTGCTTCTAACAAGGCCTGCCATAGCAGTCGCCGAAGATCTCGTAGCATCTAGAATTCCTTGAAGTCGCTCGACATCCCAAGGAAATCTACAGTGGCCGGCTGCCAAAGCTGATGATGCCAGGATGGCGGGCGAGCTTGAGACAAAACCGCCAGTTGCACATCGAAACCGGTCAACTCTGTGATGACTGCCTTCTGCAAGTGCGAATGTGTGTATGCAGTTTGGTGAGGAGGGCCTCAATGCTCTGCTGCGGCATGTCTTTCTTGGACACGCCCACAGTCTGCAACACCATCCTTCCCGAGGAACGCGCAAGAGCTGCAAAGGATCGAAAGATCCCAGTTCCAAAGTTCCACATCCAGATGTTGGTCGAAAGCTCCTTGTGCCGAAGAATATAAGCCATTTCGACACAACGGGCTCCAAGTCTCGAGCGTTCGGCCTCGACTCGCATTGCTCACGAATGACGCGCTGCTTCGCTCTTTTTTGAATCTTCGCATCGTGACGGTAACTGTGGGCTCACAGCCCGCAGGACAGTGGTGCACCATTGGCTTGCGGAGTTCACACAAAGTCTGCCTTTTTGAACTAATTACTAGCAATGGTTTCGCTGAAGCACTGGGCGACGCATAAGACAGTCTGTTACCGTATCAGTCTGTTACCGTAATACGGTAACAGACTGTCTTATGCGTCNCAGTCTGTTACCGTATCAGTCTGTTACCGTAATACGGTAACAGACTGTCTTATGCGTCGCCCAGTGCTTCAGCGAAACCATTGCTCTGCCCACAAAGTTTCATATCATTCAATAACAGCATGCTCCGGAACCATGCCTGGAGCCGCACGTTGACGACAGACATGGCCCCAGACCGGCTGGGAATGATGTAGGCGGTCCACTCTGCTAGCGGCTTTGCGGATGCCACCTGCGACTTTGTGAAAGCCCGCTTGTCGCAGTACCGCTTCAAGAAGCTGGTTTGCGCTGAAGCTGGGAAATCCTCGTCAGGGTACGCTTCCACACATTCTCTGAGCATGTCAACTCTGTGAGGGCCGCCTTCTGCAAGTGCGAATGTGTCGTATGCAGCTTGGNTCCTCGTCAGGGTACGCTTCCACACATTCTCTGAGCATGTCAACTCTGTGAGGGCCGCCTTCTGCAAGTGCGAATGTGTCGTATGCAGCTTGGTCAGGAGGGCCTCAATGTTCAGTTGCCGCATGTCTTTCTTCGCTTCGCATTGTTCACGAATGACTTGATCCACGAGGCCAAAGTCTGCAGCGCCGTCCTTCCCGAGGAATGCGTAGCAGGTGAGAAGGATCTCTCCCTGGAGGAGGGAATCGAGCTTTCGGAACTTGCGGGCCCCATCGTCACAAGACAGGACTCCACTGCCATCGATGTCTTGCGTAGACGGGCCCAGGCTGCAATCGAATGTTGGATGGGAACGAGGCTGGATTTGTTGCTCAGCTTCAGTGCCTCATGCACTGGGTCCACGAAGTCCGCGTAGGCCAGGACTCTGCTGAAGACTCCTGCAGGTTCGCCGCATCCGACATTGTCTTTGGTCCGGAGGTGATACCGCGTGGCAACTGCATCTGAGCTTCGTCCTGCCCCAGTTCGCAAGTTGACTCAGCCGTGTATTGTCGCTGACGATGACCGTCAGGTAGTCCATTTTCACTTGCGTGTCCAGAATCGTGCGGAAACGACCCATAGCTTGCCACACCACCCTGTCTCGCATCAGCAGCTTGGAGATGTCGCAATCCGAAGTAGCCACATTGTCGGCGTGGTGGTGGCCCACAGGATGCGCGTGGATGCCGACATTCGCGTGGCGGCGCAGCAGTGCTTGAAACTTGTCCCCTGTCAACGAAGCCGACCAACCTTCCGATGGATATCACGTCCGCACCCAACTACTCAAGCTGCATCCATGCTTCGTGGGCATAAGCGAAACTTTTGATCCGGTCCTCGCATACCACCACGAGCAAGCGCTCGTTTCTGCTGCAGGCTTGTTATGCGCTGAAGCGCGATGCTGAGCTCTGGCGACTGGTTCATTCTGGTAGCTGGCCCAAAGTGGCTACCCAAAAGGTCAGACAGTCCACAATTGCACCTCGCGGCGGCGATGACCACAGTGAATGGGTTACTTTCCCCAAGATGCACTGAGAATCCCTGGCGAATACTGCTTGATTTGATCACTGCGCCAAATAACTGCACCGGCTTGTCGCTGAACGACGGGCGAGCTTGAGAAAAACCGGCTTCCACACGAGTATTACATCGAAGCTCTTCAGGCTGAGGAATGGCATTCATAACCATCATCATCATAATCACCAACATCATCACCATCATCAGCAACCGAACCACCGACCTCAGCATTGTCGTCCTTCTCATCATTATCACCACCATCATCAAACCCATTCTTGTCTCGACAGCATGAGGATCATCATGATCACCGAAGACGACAACGAGAACGACGTCACGACGACAAACTACTGCTACTCCTCCTGCCGCTGCCGCTTGCTAATATCGAAAATGGTTGGGCATCTTGGAATCACGCAATCACCCGGCCTGCTGAAGCTGCGACATGCGGTGGGCCAATTTGTCTGTCCACTTTCCCTGCTCCTGGCCGCTTTCGAACAAGGACTTTGACTGAGCTGCGGCAACAAGCACGAACTGTTACGAACTCATTGAGCAGAGGCGGCTCCAAAAGGCCTCCACAGCGGAGCCCAGATGCCTTGGACATCGCTCGAGCTGCACTCGGATCAAGGAACCGGAGCTGGGCAACCGGCTTCTCGATGGTCTCCCTGCGTGCCTTCTCCTGACAGGTGACAGGTTTCCGCAGATGGCAAGAGCAGATCTCCGCGCGCCCACCTCCTGCACCTTCTGGTGGGCGCGTCGAAACTCCTGCACGGCCGGAGCTCGGAGCTCCATGAGGTGTCTACGCCTGTAGCCGTCCTCGTAGAGCCTCGCAAGCTCATCCAGCTGACCTCAAGACGCTTTTTGACGGATTTCGGGGCGATTTCGGGAGAGAGGAGGAAATTTCTGAAAGCTGAGCTCCGGGCCCTGGCACTCGTTGCGCAGCTCCTCGCAGTCCTTCTCCGCGGCCTCCGCCCTAGTCCGAAGCCCCTGACCGCAGACGAGAGCTGCGGAGATGGGGGAAACTCTTGCAGCAGCTCAGAGGCTCAGAGGCTCAGAGGCTCTTAAGGACACTTTTCTCTCGAAATGGCAGAGGCGGCTCGGGGTCACGGTCTCGGCCCACCTGCCAGCGGCCAACCGCCGCAAGGGCTTCTCGTCTCCACAGCACTCTGACTCTGCATTGCCGCTGCGAGCCCTCTTTTTGTCACCGCCGCCGGCCGGGATCTCTCAGAGAGGCTCCAACTGAATCCGCAAACCATCTGGATCGTGGAGAACAGGTTCAGAGCGATCTTCGCTCTCCGCCGCAAGCCTGGCAGAGTACGGACACCAAGGCCAAAACAAGCACTGCCACCCGCTTTCCCTTCCGCTCCTGCGCAGCTCCTCAGCTGGCAGCCGGACCACGATACCCACCAAGCCCTGAGCCACACGGGCCGTATCGACTGCTGCCGCGTGCTGCCGAGTGCTCGGCGCCTCCTCCTCGTCAGCAGGCAGCCGCAAGCTGCCAGGCCGGTACTCCCACCTGCAAGCGCCAAGCACACGGACCACGCGCTGCAATCGAGGCCACACAGCCGCGCCGGCATGCGGCATGCGTGCCTGTGCTGCAGCTCCAAGGTGGTGTACTCGCGCTGGTAAAGCCACTCTCGGTTTTCCACGGCCTTGCAGAGCGAGAGGGCCCGGGAGAGGGCCCGGCTGAGCAGCCCCGCTCCACTCTGACTCTCACCTCAAGCTCCGCGTTGGGAGGGGTGTCCTCTGTGTATGCGAGGAAATAGAGCCTCGAATTGAAATGCCGCCCTTGCTCGGCACAGCAGTCTCAGTGGAGTTGCAAGTGGCGTGAAGCCGTAAGGAGCCACTTCCTGCACCGGGTGCAACTAGCTGCTTCAAGCGTGCAGGCTGCGTGTGCCTGGCCTGCACGGACAGCAGCTTCATTCCCATGACCCTGAGACAGAGCCGCTCTTAGATTCGGAATGCGATGCAGCATGAAGCTGGCCTCTGGTAGAAATCCAAGCTGCGCTTAGGGTCGGTGATGCGGGTGGTAATCTGCCCGATGACCTGAAACTGCCCGTAACATGTAAACAGGCTCTCCAGTCGCCGCCCTCCCTGTGAAGCTGACGAAGTCTTGGGCGATGATCGCTTTGTTGGCGACCTCGAGACCCAGGACGGATCACATCTAAACTAGAAGCTAGTGCGCGTTTATGCGCAAGCAGAGAAGCCACGAGAAAAACGGCTTCAGCAGAGGAGCCGGGCGCGTCAGCCGCTCCGCCCTCTCTGCTGCACTGGACTCAAACGTCGTTTGCAGCAGCTCGATGCAAAAGCCCGCCGGATCTGCAGGAAGTCCGTGATAAATGCACGACGTACACACACCCCCACCCAACAAGCCCGTATAAGGCACACGGGCGACCCGCTTTGGTGCCTGCCAGGTGCTTCAGGAAGCCGATGTCCCGAAACTGGCTCCCTGGCTCCAGTCCAAGGCGTGCCTGGGGCGGCAAGAAGGAAACGGGAGAGGCTGCGAAGCTCGAGAGAGATGCCCTCTTCCGCAGCCGGGCGGCTGCAGCAGCCTGCACGTCATCGACTGCCAAGCCTATCTTCCAGTAGAGGTCGTTCTTGCCGGGGGAGTAGGCGACCTCACTGGGCTCCCGCGCCCCCCAACTTGACTCCCAGTTGGTCTTGGACTAGGAGTCTACATCCAAAACCAAAGGCAGACTCCCGGCCGGAAGCCCTGTGGCCTTCGCCGTGTCCTCCACTACCAGGCGCACGGCGCAGCTCTTCGTTTTCCCGGGCACCCGCAGCTCCAAAAGGACGTTCGGCGCTTCCAAGTCGACTTCGACCATGCCCAGGCTCTTCCTTGCAAAGCGAGACTACACACTTGCCTGGTCTGGTTTCCACATTTGATTTCTGCAGCTTAGACCGAAGTCTGTTTTCAAAAAGAACCTAGGGCCTAGGGACCTAGTTCCCCCCTTAAGGAGGCTGCTCTGGGTGAGGAGGAGGAGGGCTTGAGGCTTGGGGCTACTGCTATCGAGGCAAAACCCCGAAAGCTCCTGTAAAACTCAGACGTGGCGTGAAGCCGCGCTGGGGCGATGCGGAGGACGCAAGCGGCCAGCATCGGGAACCAAACCCGGACGAACCGCGGCCCTACTGGCCCTACTCTATGTCCTGCGGCACCTGGATGCAAAGCTTGGAGTTCCTTGAGCCGAGAGACTCTGCAGAGCACCGCAGCGGTCGCAGCGCATGAACCTCAAGGCCTCAAGGGGCCTTTTCACACAAAGCCCGCTGAAGCCCCGAGGCCTTCAGAGCCAAGCTCGCCGCTGCATGGCGAGGCGCTGGGAGGACAGAGGTACTTGTAACTGAGACAAGCTTTTCACCAAAGCCATGGAGCTATTAGCAACAAGAGTGAGTGCTCTGGCTCTGACTGTCTTCGGAAGAGGGATCACCGCAAAGTGGGACTATGCATGAGCTTCGGAAACTGCGACCTCTGCGGCGGACCACGCAATACTTCGCTGATCGGCTCTGCACTCGCGCGGAACGAAAAGAGCGGCCCTGCCCGCCTCTAGCTGGGGCCTTCGGAAGCGTTGCAACACACTCTAAGGAACACATGTAAGGCATCGAGCCATGCAGCTATCTATGTAGCTACCTGCCGCTCTGAGTCCATGCACGCATGAACACACGTATGTATGCATGCATGCAAGTACGAGTATGTACAAATGCAGCATGCAGCTTTGAAAGCAGCTATGTATGTATGTATGTATGATATGTATGTATGTATGTATGTATGTAGGAATGTATGCATGTCAGGTTTGTAACTCTGAGTTGTATGAAGGCATGCATGCCTCTACCTCTACGTGTGTCTATGTTGCGCCAAGTCAGAATAGCTTGCATCATGCTGTGCTGTCTGACCACAACACACATACAAGAACCTACATGCCTTGGCGGATCTATTTTTGCAACGCTACACAAAACGGTTTCCCACTGGCTTGGGCTCCAGCTCGACCAGTTGGTGCGCCTTGCAAAGGTTACGAGGAGCTGCCCCCGGGGGGAATTCAGACAGAAGATCCCTCGTTGCTGAAGCTCCCATGTCACGGAGCACTCCCTAAACCTCACGGAAACCCTTAAATGTGACAACAGGTCCAGAACAGGGCTTTGCAACGCATGCAGCGCCACGGAAACCTTTAAAACCCCAACACCCCCAAAAACCCCCAAAAAACCCGAAACCCGAAACCCTCTCTTAACAGCTGCCCCAACAAAACCAAACTTGGACGCTTCAAAACTTCCCCTCCTCGGCCTCGGAGCGCAGCTCGCTGCTGGGCTCCTCCTGCGATCCGAGGGCTCCATTCCCTACTAAGCAAAGGTAGCTCATGGTAGAGGGCTTACTTCAACGACGGCTTCGATGGACGCCTTGGCTTTTGCATCACCTATCCTGGAGCCTCTGCGATTTTTGCATTCTAGCATCCTTCTTGGTGTAGAGAGAAGACCCCAACCCCAAGGAAGGCAGTGATCAAGAAGATGGACGCAAAAGCAAACCAGGGGTTCTAGAGGGCTTAGGGTCTCAGGACTCGCCGAGGCCTTGCATGTCTCGCTGCTCTCCGACTGAAAGCTCGCGTGCCACTCCTCCAGCATTGAACGCGCACAGGCAAAGGTGCTTCTTGTATGAAGGCAACCGGTATTCTGGTGATACTTCCATCAAGGTCGACGGGTTTAAGGCTAGGGCATGTACGATCCAACCTGACCCAGACCTCTGTCGAAGCTCGAAGGGCAGACCTCAAACTTTTGCCGCCATCGCTTCTCAGCGCGCTCCTCAGCCTGAATCGGCACATGAAAACCCCCACTTAGTGCGCTTCTTTGCGGGGACCTGCATCCTTGATCCGTCCGTGTGTTTGAGGCGCCGTTTTGTGCAAGCATCCTAGCACTTCTGGTGCTTTCTTTCAGGGCCTTCGTTATTTCTGAAACTCTGCAGTTTCGCGCTTTGCAGCTCGGCATGCAGCAGCACCGTGCTGA
This sequence comes from Symbiodinium sp. clade A Y106, assembly GCA_003297005.1. Taxonomy (NCBI): domain Eukaryota; class Dinophyceae; order Suessiales; family Symbiodiniaceae; genus Symbiodinium; species Symbiodinium sp. clade A. Next base: position 10,715 of record BGNK01005242.1, on the reverse strand, counting down.
AATGGTTGCATGGGTTCTGTCGCCGTCCAGGTGTGCAATGATGCGCAATAGCCAGACGCTTCTCACGGAGGCACAGAACAGTCTTTTTCGATCTTTGACGAGTCGCAGGACTGCTTTGCCATCTGGAACATGCTTCCTCACAGTCCGACATCAAGGATTGAGTTTGCACGTCTAGACCCGAACAGCTGATGATGTCCACGCCACTGCTGGCTGCTAGACGGAACATGCAGTCTCCGAGGATCAAATCTGGGCGCCACTCTTGTCGTCGATCTGAAATTCAAACTTGTGCTGACTCCTTGCTCTCGCTCCAGAGATGCATCGGCCGTGTTCAAGGCCCATGTCATTTCTCCCGACCACGAGGTTGCAGGTTCCAAGTTCGTGAGGCCTCAAGCCAACCACGGATCCGGAGCAGCGTGTGGAAGCGATGAGGGCAAAGCTGGCATCCTTGGAGAATCTGGGCCCCAAGGCACGGCAGCCAGCTGGAGCTGGTGACATGTCGGCGAGCTTTTGGTGTCGTCCTTTCTGGCACCAGTCGAACCGCTCGGGGCTTCAGACGAAGCGTCTGACAGCTGCTCGCGCTCGATTTCGAGCTGCCAGACTTCGAAGGAAAAAGATAGGCACGGCTGCTCATTGAGTTCCTGGAGCCAGCTGGTGAAGGACGTGTCGGCGGGCGTTTTGAAGCGATGTCCCTCGGAGTCCCGCCAGCTTGAAGAAAGCGTTTGGCTAAGGAGGGTGTTGTGCTGCAGAAGGTCCGGCCGGAAGAACAGCCAGAGAGGCGTCTTGAACTCTGAGCCTTCCGTCCTTATCCCCAAACCCGAATTAACCCCGAGTCCGAAAATCCGCTCAGCAGCGTTTGTGTATGCAACGGGCTGCCGTTCAGATTACGAGCATCGCCGTTCTGTCAAAGCTTCTTCAAACGAGACTGCCGGCACCCTTCGCACCGCCAGGGGTAGCCGAGACTTCCAACTTCCGATCCTTTGGTTAGTCTCATCATCTGATAAAGATAGGCACGGCTGCACGTTCTGCTTGCGGCATTCGTTCCATCAGTAACCATCTCAGAGATTTGTTCATCTGGCTTCGGCTTTGAGCGCACACGGAAGGCACGCGAACACGGCGAAAGCCCCGTCGCAACCCATGGACGGGCGCAACGGAACTTGCAACTGCCTTTGCTGCCTCTCGCGCTGTTTCCCGATGCGAAGGTCAGCGGGGATCGCACCGAAGCGTTGGGAAGTCTACTGCAGGTTTGGGCCCACTTGGCGCCTTCGCTGTTCTCAGTGCTCCGTCAAGGGGGAGCTCATGAAGACTTTCTGCCATGTCGAAAACACAACGGTCCTCCTGCAAGGAGTCGATGTTCGAGAGCACAAGGGATGCTGCGAGAGTCGTCCACTGTATAATTGGCTGATGTCCTTGTTCTAATCACCTCGGTAAGAATCCCAATCCTGCCCAGATCCCAAGCCCCCGGAAAGAATGCGACATCGCAGGAGGTCTCTGTCTTGCGCCACGCTTCTTCCGCGGTTTGGCGGCCTCTGAGTACCTAGTTCACGAAACTGCCGGGAAGGTCGGGAAGGTCGCGAAGCAGGCGCTCCATCTCAGGTGAAGCACAGCCGTGATCGACGTGAGGAATTCGTCTGTATGCAAAGACCATAAAGTCGAGATTCGCAGCAAGGTTCTGCTCGCAGCGCCGAAGTGGCTTCGGCCGGCCGAAAATTCAAACATGAGCCGTCGGGGGTTCTTCCAGTCGCGAGCCGTCGAAAGAAGCCGAAGCTCGGAGCCCTCAACATCCATTGTCACGATCGTGTGCTGGTTCGTCAAGGCTTTCCACGTGCCTCTTCTGCAGCGTCTCAGAAGTGCCCGTCGGCTGGTACTGGGTTAGGAGTCGGCACCGGAGATGACCCGTTGAAGATACCAGGAAGTGGCGCAGCCGATGTGGCCAACAAATCCCGCCCCGCTTTGGGTGGAGATCAACTTGGCAGTTCCAGGAGGGAGAAAGGCCCCCTTCCAAAAACCGTCGCGCATGATGTGTCTGAGAACGTTTTGGGAAGACCACTCATCCGAGGAAACATTGCCAGTCATGCACACATTCTGTCCGCCTTCGTCAAGGCAAGGACTGCTTGATTTGCGAACATCTTGTCTCCAGTCGTGACATTGTTGGAAAGTGCAGGAACATCGCAAGGAAGGAGGCTTCAAACATGCAAAAGAAACTTGAAGTAAGGGAGCCGAGAGTTGCCCCCATCCACCTGTAAGAGGCGTCGCCAATCCTTCCAAAGCGAGAAGCTGTGGAGAAAACCTCTGGCAGTGCCGTCAGACGGCATTCTCCGATGTTGCGCTCCTTCGCAATGCAGGCACTATGCAGGCGCTGCCAACCGTATCCATGGTGAGTGGAAGGAGCTCACCGCATTTCCACTTGCAAGAACGCGAGAGCAGCTAAATGTCGGGGCATTTGACCTTCAGCCATGAGCAGTGTCAGAGAGCTAAGCAAGCCTCCCACCGGCAGTGTCAGAGAAGCGCTTCTCGCTTCTCTTGTCGCCCTTGAAGATTTGTTTGCAGAAGAGCTACGCAGATCCGACCGACTCCCTGCAGTCTCAAGCCAGGAGGCATGGCTTCGAGCCATGCAGCTACAGAGGGCCCTTCAGGCTCTTGAAGCAGGCGACTTCACAGGGGTCCAAGATGCTGGCACGGAGTCTGCGGAGCTTGCATGCAACTGCCCCAGTCCCAGCCCAGGCCTTTTGGCGCTCTTCCTGAAGCCACTCCTGCGCCTGACGGAAGCTGCACACACGGCCTGCACTCTGCAGCGGCGCCGACGGGCCTTGGCGTCACCACGCCGTGAGGACTTCGTCTGCGGCAGCACCTGCGCAGGGACGACGCAGAGCCGCGCAGCGCACTGGCGTGCAACGCATCCCGCGGCCCGCGACCTTCTTGCAGAGGTTCTCCCGGGCCTCACCTCCGCAGGCAAGGAACCGCAGTCTTGGACCGCCCCGCTCGCGCGCTCGTTTCGGGCACCTCCGTCGAAGGAGACGTCGTAGGTCTCCTTGAGGAACTGTGCCTCGGCGCTCGCGGCTCTTTACCAGACAAGCTGGCCACCCGTCACGCCCTGGCATCTAGTTCATGGTTGGGATGTTTATTCCTTATTGGGTTTAAGTCTAAGTACCCATGAAAATGTAAAATCTTACCCAACTATGACAAAGGCATAAGAGCCAAGGCCCTGGCCTTGGGCTTCTCTCGCGGTGCACCTGTGAAAATCAGCGCCTTCATGCCTTCGCTTCACCAACCCTAACCCCCTCTTAGCGCCTGGAGAGATCTCGGGCAGCAGGCTCATGGCTCGACTACGGCGTTGAGGTTAACGAACTGTCCTTGACATAAACTGACATCCTCCGCCGATTTTCCCAGCAAAGGGATGCGTGGCCCGTGTCCAGGGCAGGATCCAGATTGCAACCGTGCCGTCGGTGGTTGCAGTTCGATCTTTGGGTTGATCTGCTTCCGGGTTTTTGTTTTTTTTTGCTTCGGGTTCAGGGCCTGGGGTTTTAGCTGTCGCTTTGGCAGCGCTCTTGTGGTGTCATGCGCATGCTCAGCACTTGAAGGCAGGCGTCCATGACATGCACCTGCCTCGGAAAAGACATTGCTTCGCACGTACCGCGCATTGCTAAGCTCTTGCAGGCCGGCAAAATTCAAGAGCCCGTTGGTGTCGGTGTCCACCATCACCGGGTTTTGGGGTGAAGATGGAGGGGTTTCAGACGGAAGGCGTGATATCCTGGATTTACCCGACGCGGACCTACCGCACCTAAGATCATCCAGCTGCTTGTGCTTGGCGTGTTATCTGAAGTGGAATCTGGGATCATAAATCTTCAGACTGCATCAGGAGACTACATCTGTAACCCTGAATCTTTGCTACCCTTTTTTGGGCAAGGTGCTGCACGAGCTCCTTTCCGACGAGCCTTATCCACCCTTCTTCCCTAAGGCTTCGTCATCAAAGACGTCGAAGGTCGGGCGGCAGGAAGGGCTGTCGCTTGGATGCCACCTGGAAACAGCACTGGATCCCCAGAACAGGAGCAGCAGCAGTCTTGCGCGAATTGGCGCCTTTTCGGCAAACTCCACGACAAGCTCCTCTTGCTGGTCAGCGACCTGCTGCGACATGTGGCCGACAAACATAACCGAATGCCGGGATGCTGTCTTCACAAGCTGGTGTAGCTGCTGCGGCCGGTGAGGCAACAAAGTCAAAACTGGATCGAAATGAGATGCATAATCGCCAGAACAGACTGAGGCAAACTGTACAGTCGCAGCATGATGGCTGCAACCAACGCCAACACCAGCATTGCCGGCTCTGTTTCTCACGCCAGTTGAGCCCAAGAAATTTGACCATGTAAGATCTGCCAGGGTCCTCGCTTTTCAAGATCCAACCCGCTCTTCGGTTTAGGGACGGCCAAAGCCAACAGCCCACACTTTCCCATCATCTTCCCAAGGATTCCTTCAACTCCAAACGGGTTTCTGCAAGAGCAAGAAAAGGATGGGAAAACCAGACCTTCCTTGGACCAACCATCGGGCCTCGCAAGGCTGCGGCGGCTCGTCGAGCCTCATCACTTCTTTCGTAAGGCCTCCTCAGGTGTCAGGAGGTTCAGTACCTGACGTTGCAGCCAAATTAAATCCCACACAAACACAACACTACGGGGCACATCACCGCGGGAGAGGTGGTCCTTGAAACAGCGAAAAGGGCAGTAAGTGGGTAAGTGGGCTTTGGCTGCAATGCTGCGAGCTCCAAGGCCCGGCCCCGACAGTCCCAGTCCTGGTTCACATGTGCTCGGTAGTTGCTCGTCTCGGGGTTCAGGGATGCCTCTTGCAAGGACGCGGGGTTGCGACGCGGGGTGACGCGACAGGGCGGGGCTTCCGTGGCCATCTCTGGGCCTGAACGATTTCGTAGCGAATCATGTCCGTGCCAGACTTCAAGTCGTCGACCTGCTCGGGGCAGCCCACTGCCCCAGGATGGCTTGAGAGCACGGTCTGTACACACGAAACGGCTTTGCATGGAAATTCCCGGAAATGCAAGCCGGAGCAGAATAGAAAGCTCGCAAATGGGGCCCAAATCCGAAGCGGAAGTTCGCAGCAACGGAAGAGCAGCACAGGGCAGATCCCGGCCAGAAGATCCTCGGACATCGAGGACGCGTGCTTCCGGAGCATCCGGGCGGTCTCCGCCCTGGCGGCGGAAGGCGGGAGGCAGCAGAGGCCCGGCTTCAGGTGGGAGAGCGTGGGAGAGCAGGCGGCAGCAGGCTTGGGAACTTCCGGCCTCAACTGTCGCTGCGCGAAGGCGTCGTTCGCAAAGGTCGCTTGCACGGCTCGGCAGAAGTCCCGGTACCTGCACAGCTGCGAACGACGAGCATCTGTGAGTTCGAGCCGCAAGGGCACGCTGAGGCCACGCGAAGAGATCTAACCGCCATTGCACAAGTCTGGGAACAAGACGAACAATGTGCATGTAGCTAAGCTTGCTGGTCACCGAGTATGCCTTGAACTGGCTGTCATGCCATGCTGTGTGCTTCATAGTACTCAAGCTATTTGCTGAAACCAGTGACGAGTGAAGCTCCAGCGAACAAGTCGGCTCTGCGTGGGCATGGACTCGATATAGTTTCTGGCACAGACCAGGAGACTATCGTCCTTACCAGATCTTCGTGCTGTACAGTGTAGCGGCCGTGTAGCTAGGCAGCCTGTCTACATCAGAAGGCGCCCTGGCAGACCAAAAAGACGCGGCAACCGGGCAACCGCTTTCGTTGAGGGCATCCGGACCCAGCCGTGACGATCCTAGGTCCTGACACCAGCTCAACTTGCCGCTCAGAAGATCTCTACAAGGTCGCAAATTGGAGTGCGCTGCGCAAGATGTCCCGCGCCGCACCTGTGCAAGGGCTCGCTGCATGAAGACTGCCACAGGTGGGCAAAACAGCTGCGAGTTCAATGGGCTTCACGCCCCGAGTCGGCGGAGTGCGGGCGTTCTCGGCCGGCCAGCCTCCAAGCCGTCGCACAAGGCCACCACACCCTTCGTGTAAAGGCTTTCTCGGTACTCTCGTAAGGCCTCCTGCAGGCCGGATGTAAGCAAGGGAGTCTTGATGATGACAAAAGCGAAGGACCCCAAAGCCGCCAGGCTCAGCTCCATAACAACCACAGCTCGGACGGCGCGCTCCGCAAGATGAGCAGCCTCTGACAGAAGGAAGAAGCCTAGCACAAAGACCAGGCAAACGCGTGTCAAAGCCCAAATCCCCATAGCCACCGTTTGCATAGACAACCTCTGCCGACAGGTCAGGGTGAGGCTGGGGGTCAGAAGTGCATTGGCAATGCCCAGGCATGCAGCACTGGAGGCATGGAAGTCGAGCTGAAGGAGGATGCCGAAGACGGAGTCGGGCAGGCCGTACATCAGCGCATGCGTGCAGGCACAGGAGATGGTGTGGTGCACCAGCAGCGGGACTGCCTGGCAGGAAAGCTTGCTGTTCGGTGTAACCCAGAAAGCCTCAAGCCACGAGCTTTGACCCGTCTTGAAACCCTAAACCCGCGCTTGCAAAACCAGACCTAGACCCTAAAGCCCTCAAACCTTACACCCAAATGTTCGCTAGGATGCGCGGCTCTCTGCCTGCCAGTGAGTGAATGACGCCCCTGTGAAGAGCAACAGAAGGATGTCCAAGGTGCAGTACGCCGGCTCTGCCAAGGTCGCCACGTGGTAGAGAGCGGGAGAATGGTTCCAGGCCGCGGCGAGGAAGCACGTCACCAGCGCACAGTGATAGAGGACTTGCGCAGCAAAGCCGTAGTACTTGCCCAAGCAGAAGCCCGAATCGGACTTGAACTGATCCGGAGGAATGATCTTGGGAATCACTCGGTACTTCAGTAGCAGCATGACGATCGAAAGACCTGCCAGCATCCCGGAGAAGCTTCGCAATCCCAACAGGGGCCGGCCCTTGCAGATTGCACATGACGTTCCTGGTTCACGATCGCATGAAGCGCATGCAGGCTCAGGACCCTGAGGACCCTCAGGACCCAAGGCCACAGAGACACTGAAGGCGAGGAGAATGGTCGCTGCTGCAGAAGCTATCCTTGGCAGCTTCTTACCCAAGAAAACCAGGCTCTGTGCCCGAGCAGCCAAGCGGGCATCCCCTCGAAACTGCTTGGGAGTCATCGCTCTCCTAGCATCAACTCGAGGATCGAGGATCGAGCCAAAAAATCAGCAGAGAAAAACCTAGATGTTTGAGCTGTCCAAAGGGAGAGACCACTTCTAGGCATATGACGTGGTAAAGAACCTGGCCTCTCTCTGCCGGAAGCTTCGATCTCTGCTGGTGTTGTTGCATGGTGGACTTCTTTCATCCAAGAGGGAGGGCAGGTCATAGCATGTCACACTGTGTTCTAACGATGATTCAGAATAAGCTCGTCAAACTCCAGGCCTGCGAATTCCAGACATGACGGCACACATGTGCTTAGAAGGATAGGGATAGACTGCAGGGGCCGAAAGGTGAGTCTGACTTATGCTAACAATGCCAAAGCTCATGCTAACCCTCATACTCAAACCTATAATTTGAAGTAGTACTCATTCTAATACTGGTGTTGATACTTTATTGCAAATGACAATCCTGACTCTCATACTGCAGATGCTGATACTCGCTTCTTCCTGATTGTACTCCCAGTACCGCTAGATCCCAATAGTTATTTTGCAGCGAACTAGTTGGAGACATACCCTCGTAATGATAGTCTTTTTTTGTTGCATAGATCCAACGTTCTGCTACATGGGTCCGCACAACAATTCAACAATCATATGAAGATATGGGAACATGAAGTCTCCTCAACTCTCACACAGCTTCATGCGGACGTGATCAAGCGAGTCCCACGCGGAAAAAAACGTCCCTTCCCAGTCGCAAACAGTCATCCCGAAGCCATCTTGCATGCAACCTTGCAGCGGGAGTCGGCGAACGCATCGCTGTAGCAGTCATCTTGCATCCCCATTACAAGCAATAAAGAGCCCGTCAGCTGCAACCCAGAAACTCTCCCAACCCTTTGCCGGTAAAGCCTGGAGCACGGGACCTTTTTTGGCCATTGTGGGCACATGAGCAGGTTAGAGATGACTTCGTCACCAACGCAGCCATCGTTACTGAATCTCGATATGTTCTTGCATAGTCGCCGCAAAGCCGCCAAACAGAACCAAAATCTCAGGGCGCCTTCCTCCCAGAGACCTCTGCAACTTTTTGAATGTCCAGGATATCCTAAAATATCCTAAAATCTCAACATGAACGGCCCCTCAGGCACCTTGGGGTTAAATGGAGATGAAGTATTGAGAGCATGCAGTAGAGATATTTCCTGGGAATCATGTAGAGCTTTCTTGATGTGCCCATGTGTGCAATGGTGTAGAGATAGTGTTGAGAAGCTTCCATGTCAAGTCTTGTTACTGTGAGCCCTTGGTTACCCTAAACCCTTATCCTTCGGCGAGGAGGCAAAAAAAAGAAGCCAGGCTTTGTCCTGACCATCACTGCTCTAAGGCTGTTCCGAAAGATTCGGCGACTTTTCTTGGACTGATGCTGGACACGTTCCAAAAGACAAGTCGTTGACGAGATCAACTGCCAATCATCTGTGATTTCAAGGCGTATAACCACTCGGTGTACCTAGCCAATGTTGAGAACAGCGATTTCGTCTCGTGCCGGAGTTCGCAGGTGAACATTCAGGCTTTTGCATTGCTGGGTTTAGGGATTTCGAGTTCGGGTACTTGTAATCCAGGAAAGGAAACTCCCCAGAACAGTCCCAGAATCCGAATCGAAACTGGCAACTCCGAATCGAAACCGGAAACACTCAAGTGCTGTCCGTGTGTTGGAGTCAACCTTGCACCAGCGCGCACAAGCTGTGAGAATAGCAACTGTCTTGTTGTCGGCTTGCAACAGCCAACATGATCCCACGACCAACGAAGCACCAATCCAAGCTGTGCATCAACATGAAAAGATGCCACCAGGATGAAGAAATTGCTTTGCTGGTCAAAAATTCAAAAAATTCTCAATTTGTAGACTTGACTGTGCAGTTACAGTCCGAACTCCAAAAACCGGGTGCTAGCCTCCAAATCGTCATGATTATCATGGCAATGCCAACAACGCTTCAAGCCAAAACATCCCTTCGTGCACTCAGTGGCATCATCCAGGCTGGCAGACTGATTGCTGCAGAAGAGACAGAATCTGTTCCGGCAGGTACTGCCTCTCTGGATCAAAAAAAGATTGAAGAGGCTTTAAGGGGATTTAGGGAGCTTAAAGGGAGCTGAAACGAGAAGCTTCAAGGAGACTTGGCTTCAAAGGGAGTGAGGAGAGACTTAAAGAGAGACATAAAGGGAGACTTCAAGGTGGACTTAATTTTTTTTTTGGCAGGCAGCTCTTGGTCACAACCAAACTAATCGAAACCAACAAACACAAGAAAACAGCGGTGAAACAGAGAAGCGAGTTACTGACTTACCCACGCCCCCCCCCCCGCAAACTTCCACCCTACAAGAGGAGAAAGCCGCTCTGGGGTTTAAAAACGAGACGTCCCTCTGAAGTCTTTAAGCCCCCGCCTTGACCCCTTTTAAGACCACCTTGAAGCTCCTAAAGGGGTGAGCAGCCTTGACGAGAGGTTCAAATTTTACCCTTAAGTCTCTTGACTCCGCCTTGAGTTCTCTTGTCTTGGGTGGGTTTGGGTGTCGACCCACTGTCACTCACCGCTGCTGACAAAAGTCCGCGGGAGCTCAAGGAGGGCTTAAAGGGGGGCTGAAGACTTTAAAGGCACGCATCGAGGGTGCACCTGTTCAGATTCCGGTTCCGCCGACGCCCACTTTGGGTGCGGACCAACTGCAGCAGTTGATGTTGCAGATGCTGAACAACCAGAACACAGCATTGCAGCAACAGCAGAATCAGATGAACTTTCTGATGNCGGACCAACTGCAGCAGTTGATGTTGCAGATGCTGAACAACCAGAACACAGCATTGCAGCAACAGCAGAATCAGATGAACTTTCTGATGCAAGCTCAGAGTGCTCAGTTGACTCTTCTGTCTACCCAGTCCCCGCCACACAGCAGGTTGAGTAGCCCCACCTGAAGCTGGCCTTGAGAAGCCACCTGAGCCAGTAACGCCTCTTCTACAGCTCAGGTTGAGGTCCCCTCACCTCGTCAAGAAGTTGAGGCCAACTTGGTCCAGCAACACATGGCCGGGCTGGGATTAACTGAGCTCCACAGGTGGAGCCTCCGACGGATTCCACTGGAAAGTCATCCCCAGGCCAGCTTGCTCCTAAGTTGGAAAGGCAGGTTGAGGAAGCCTCACCACCGCCTTCTAGCCCGGACTCTTCCTCAAGCACCTCTCAGTCTGAGGGCCAGGGCCCATTGAAAGCAGAGCCCTCTGCAGGACCTCCACGCAACCAAGATGAGCACTTCTCTCCGAAAACCGAGGAGGTGACTATGGTCCCCCTAAGGATGAGGAACCCTCTCCGAGGCCATGGCAGCGCCCCAGGATGAGGTTCCCTCTCCAGGACCAGCCCAGGAGCCCCAGGTCTCTTTGGCCGTGCTCCACAAGGAGGTCCTGAGGATGCCTCTTTCGTTATCAGGGCAGCTTAAGCCGCACAAAGGTTCCCCAAATGCTGGGGAGGCCACCCCCCGCGGACCCCAAACCATCCCAATTTTTCGGACCCAAAACCAGGGGACACGTCCAGATTTAATGAAAACAACAAGTGCACGACAAAAAGCTCTTGCAAAATTG
>BGNK01005241.1:8607-38607 GCA_003297005.1 Symbiodinium sp. clade A Y106 | reverse complement strand
AGTAGCAGTAGCAGTAGCAGTAGCAGTAGCAGTAGCAGTAGTAGCAGCAGCAGCAGTAGCAGTAGTAGTCTTCGAGGTTCTGGTGGTAATGGTACTGGTAGTAGTGTCCATTTAACTTTGGCTATCGTTGTTTCGGCATCCTTGTTTGTTTTCTACAGTTTTTCACATTCGATCGGGCTTGGGGCGCTAATGCCGGCAGTGTCTTCGTTTTGCAGCTTTTTTTGATGAGAAAGGGGGCAGGGGAGGATTTCTGCCGGTAGCAAGCTAGATTTCGCCGGGTGATTTCAGCAAGCCCGCAAAAACACATATAGTTTAACAAGTGCACAAGAATGGGTCGGCGGAATCGTGCTGAGGTTCTTGACTGATGATGTTCGGGATAATGGTCATGCTGATCATACTCATGAGCCGGCATCAACGTCATAGCCATCATCATCAGCAGCATCGTTATTGTCATGATCATGCCCGCACATTCCTCAGCTAGATTTCGGACGTGCGAAAGCACAGTTGGGAAAGCATGCTTTGCGTCCAACACATGTGCAAACCCGGGTTCACGCCGTCAACCGGGTTCACGCCGTGGGAGGGAGGAAGGGAGGGAGGGAGGCAAACACAGAAGCAGCAAGACACAAATCTCGATTCCCCATCGCGAGGCCGCAAGTGAATCCAAACCGAGCCCTCAAAACCGACTTGTGCCAAAACCCTGAACTATTGCACCAGGCCAGCCTCGTCTCACGCCGGGGAGCTCGGAAGTACCGGCATCAATGCATGTTCGAATCCTACACCCTAAAGTCCTGTTTAGTGGCCTTTGGGTGTATTCACTTCATTGTTCCTGCACTCGAGCGTGAGTCCCTGCGGGTTTTGTGGGTCCAGTATCTACAGCTCGGACGTTGTGGTTCATGCGGTTTTTCTTGCGAAGTCCGGCTAGTGGGTTGGACAGAGATTTACAGCAGCCAGCTATGATGGACCTAGCTTAGCTTCGGGTAGCCGCACCCCACGAAAGCCCGCGGACCGTTGTCCCAGTTGATGGTGTTTGGGGAAGAGCACGAGGGCCCAGAAGCCCAGATGCCCTAAACCCAAAAGCCCCGAGGCTGACCCCCAGCAATGGATCATGAACCCTCTTGTGGTGTTTGGGGCTTGGAAGAAGCTTTAAACCTTAGTGATGACTTTTTTCGTAGGGTCGGGGGCTTAGGATCAATTCTTTAACATTGGGTGCCGGCCCAGGGCAGGGCCTTTCTTCCCGACTCTCTGATTTTCCTAAACCCTAAACGTCTCCGCTCTGAGGCGTGAAGGGTTTGGAAGAGGACGTGTGGCACTTTAAGCAGCACCTCACGCAACTGGAGAGGCAGGGCTCGGAATGGGTCCACGAATCAGACACGTCTTATTGTTCCTATACCATGCAGGAGTGAGGCCAAAAAGCCTTGTCCCAGCAGCAAATGCATGGAAGCGACTGTTGCAACACCATGCAGCGCCGAAGACCGTGTAACACGTATTTCGACCAATCTTGCAGACACAAGCAGGAGGTTTGAGCTTCAAGCGTCCTAGGTCCTACGGCAACGGCAAAGCAGCAGCTTGAAGCATGATGCAGTCACCGTTGTTTGTGTTGCCGTGTACTTTCCCGAGCTTCGCAGGCTCATTCCGGGCAACCGAAATGACGACGAAATGGACGAGGCAGGGATTTCGGCCGAAGCTCCAGACCTAAACCCTGAATTCTCGAAACTTTCGGGTTTGGGGTTTCGGGTTTAGGGGTTTAGGGCTTGGGGTTTAGGGTTTAGGGGGTTGGGGTTCAGGGGTTTAGGGTTAGGGGTTTAGGGCTCAGGAGCCTCTCTTGAAAAGCTCGAGAGAGCGATGAAGTCATACTGCTGGAGGCACTTCAGAGAGACCTCGCTCAAAAAGGGTTTAGGGACCGTAAATTTTCAAGCCGAGCCCGGCTCCGAAATCCCAAACCCCCTTTGCAGCACCGAAGAGTCTTGAGGACTCATCACACCTGAAAGCCTACCGGCCCCACCTTATACCCAAAAGTCCCTCCAAAAAGCTTAGCCCTCAGGTTGGTCATTCGTCGCGCATGAGAAAGTTTGAGAAAGTAAGGCAAGCAGTAAGATTCTTCTTTTCAGAAGTAAGGAACAGTCCTGGCTTGAATAAAAAAGCCTAGGGCCCTGAAGCCACAAAAGCTCTTCGCCGATCCACCCCGGGTGTGTCACAAGTGGGACATCAAGCTTCAAAGCCCGAGAGCAAACCTGGAACTAAGTCGGCCAAGACTACTCGAAGGATTGCTGCAGAGGACTTGAAAAAGAGTTATGCCTAGAAGAGCTACGATGGTTATATAGTTATGGGCCCACTTGCAGCTACACCTCGGCCTCCAACCGTGCCAGGATTGGGATTGGGATACCCGTGGCAGAGACATCTAGCGACGGAGGCTCGAAGCGCGGGGTTTCCGGTACTCCTGAGCTGCTTGGGGTTACCACGGATACAGGGATTTGAAGGGTTGAGGGGTTTAGGGAGTTTAGGGTGGTTGTGGCGCGTGGGCTCCGCGGTAGGGATTAGGATTGGGTTTTGCAGGCTGAGGGATGAGAACGTGTCATGGCTGCTGGGAATAGCGCGACGGCAGCAGTAAAAAGTGTTCTTTCGATCTGGTTGTCACTTCTCCCTGGCAAACGCCGAACGGCTCCCAGCATGTGAGCGATCCTAGATGTGGCTACACTCGAGCCTGCAGCCTCAGATCCTCCAGCCGCCAACCCGAACCCCAAGCAGCAGACGCGAAGCAGACCCGAAGCCCCCACAACCTCGCCGCAAGGCATCTAAGCGCCGTGAACTCCTATGCCCCAAGCTGCCGAACCCTTAGCTCCAGCCAAGCATGCGCTTCTCGCTGCTGCCTGCCCTCTTCACCGGCGCCGCGCTGGCTGCCGGGGATTCCGACGAGCCATCTGCGGAGTCTAGCACAGGCCTACGATTTCGGGCTTTCAAGGTTGAAGACCTCCATCAAGGGGTTGACATTGGAGGCACGAGAGTTGAGGGTTCTAGCGGGCTTTAGCTAAGGCCTGCAGGGCACTGCAGAGCGTCGCAGCTCAGCAACTGTTGCTACTCAGGGCTTTAGGGGTGTAGGATGTTACTTGCAGCCTTTGAAGGGTTGTGATGCGAAGCACACTCTCTGTCTCTCTCGCTCACTCTCTGTCTCTTTTTATTTCGGGCGAGCCCAGTCTTGAAGAACCGTGACATCCGTGAATTCCAAGATTCCCGAAACCCTCGCCACCTTGAATAGCTGCAGTCTAGTTGTTCCAGGCATAGGCGCCGGGAGGAAGAGGCCGCCACGGCCCTGGTATCAGATTTATGCTGCTGGGCCACACATGTCAGAGTTTGGAAGAGTCCTGCAGTAGCTCCCCGTACGCTGGAACCGACACAGGAGAGCTAGGACCTAGGTCTATTGCCAATTGTGTTTGTTGAGTTGTCAACACATTGGCAATGTTTTGTTGAGTTCCTACTGTTGTCTCCATCTTGTCTCCAGGCAATCTAGGCTTCGAGGTATTCACGCTTCATAGTGGCGCCATGCAGTGTCGAACTTCCTGACGCATGGTTTAGGTGCCTTGAGGCATGATGCTTTCCACGGCACTATGTCATAAGCAAATAGGGATGTCTGATGCATGGGATTGCGGGCCGCTTCTCTGATTTCGGAGCGGAGTGTTGGTGGGTTCACAGTTTTGCTGTTTCGGATCGAAAGAACATCGTAATTCGGCGCTGTCCCCCGAAGAACAGCCGTGTTCTGCATCGCGTCTATGAGAGATTAGGGTCTTTCAAAACATGATAGTTGACGAAGAGCGAAGCTCTTCAAGTTCCACGTCGGCAGCTAGCTGACCGACCTAGCTGTGGCAATGAGCTGTCAGATCGCAAGGAGAGCAATGTCAAGACAGTGATCTTCTACTCACTGAGTGCAGTTGTCGTTGTCGGCTACCTGGGCGACAAGTGCCACGGCTCAACTTACTCCAGGGGCCATCTAACGCCCGATCCAAAGATCCTGAGGAGGCGTGCTTGCAAATTAGGGCCGCCCCCCCCCCCCCCCCCTGAAACCCTCATGCCCCACATGGAATCCCCAGCCACAGACATACCCAAATTCAAATTATAGACTCCCTGAAACAAGCCCCCTGCCGCACCCGTGCTACCCGAGCTTTCGGCGTCAACCATCGGCCGGTCTGATCAAAGGGAGGGATCTTGCACCCAAAGCCGACAACCAAGACCTCTCCAAGCCAACGAATCGGGAGTTTCCGAAAATTAGGGGTACCTTATTTGGGAGTCCTCATGATAAGGATCCGACAATAGGGTCCCCTATTTTCGGAAACTCCCAATCCGAGCGTGTGACATTGGCTCGCGTTCGGGGAATCATCGCCTCTGCCTCATCGGGTGTATCTGTTGGGTTCAGGCCACAGGCTCATCCCACGGAGCCCCAGGCCATGTTCAGGGAAGAAGGGTCTCTCAACGAAAGCGAGGCTTTTGGGGCCGTCGAGGAAATTTAGGATTGCCTGATGCAGTTGTTGGCATGTACAAGCTGTTGTGGCATTGGTATGGGCATCTCACGACACTCGCGTGCACCACTTGGAGGAATGCTCTGAGACTTATGCAACCAAAAGTCGAAAAATAGTCCAAAAGCCCAAGACACTAGAGCCATAACACAATACCCGCAAGCCTACACAGGTATTACGAGCACCTGCGGCGCCAGCGGAAGCGTTCCCGCGAGAAAGCGCGGCCGAGGCCAACCCAGGACGGGTTTCAAGTAAGAGCGATTGATTTGGAAGGCTTTCTCTTTAAGCCCTAAGCCTATAGGGTCGCATAGGCATTACGGTATTTGGAGGGTTTTGCTTGGGAGTAGATGTTGCATTCCAGAGTGCGTCGGGTTGAGAGACTGGTACTTCAGGGGTTGTATATTATACAGTACCCCGAAACCCATGTCCATTTATGCAGGCCGCCATCCCAACATGATCTCTTCGAAGTCTTTTGATTTCACACCCGAAACCGTAAACCCTAAATTACATCTTTTGACCGTAAATCCTCAACCCCAAATCCTGAACCCACGCACCAAGAGACCTCACCTGGCCAGTCCGCGTGGTGAGCGCGTAAACCTTTACGCATTTTGAGGGGGTTTCGGATCATTGCTGAGGCTAGCCACCAGGTGTTTACTAGTCGCCGTCTGCCTCTGGGACACTAAACCCGAAACCCTAACCCTAAACCCTAAACTCGTGTCGGCCTACTGGGCATATTGAATATCCCCTCCTTGCAAGCACCTTGTCTGTAGAGTATTTTGAACTGTGGCACCCTGTAGTGTGGTGTACCCTTGAGATGCCCCGAGCTAGCTGGATACCAATATGGCTGAGCTCTACTGTAGTCTCCCGTACTGTCTCCGAGTTTCGGCTGTACTTAGCTGTTTGCCCCGGACCTCCGAGACAGTACTCAGGGGAGCTTGACTGAGTGTCCTACATGGCCTTACCTTGTGTTGAGTGCTGTCTTCACTGTCTCAGTCGAGTGAAACCGAATTCACGGGAAGATGACTTCTTTGACGTATGCGTACGGCTTTGTCAGAGGGCTTCCGAGTGTACTATGTGCAGTTTGGAGCTCGAGTTAGTGTAATCCGTGATCTTAAGTTCTGTTAAGCTGTCCTGTAGAACTGACTCGAGTGAACCAGAGAACCGATCACGCGAACCAAGAACCTCGTCTGGCTGTGTCCGAGTTGCGAGAGCGTAAACCCTAAACCGGACCCAAGCCAAAGCGGCCAAGCCTGGGTCCCCTGGGTCCAAAGGTTAGGTGCATGTGAATAAACTTCCGCTTTTTTGTGGTTTGCGGCCTTTCTCCCGTTTGAGGGTTTAGGGTTTAGGGTTTAGGGGTTTGCGCTTGAGGAGAGATCACAGAATCAAGGCCAGCAAGAGGCAGTGCGGGAAACCGGGAGTCTGATTCGATTAGAGGTCCCTGGAGGATCCTGGACAGACATGCACCTAGCTCTTGATGTCAGCCCTGTGCCAGCATGTGTCTGATGTCTGTGGAAATTAGTTTCCCGGTTAAAGAAGGCGTCAGGAAAGTTCTTGGTTTTCATCAATGATAAATGAATTCTACTGTTGATGGGCATCGGCCCTTACTATCTTCAACCCCGAGTATGAAACCTAATCATCCACAAAGTCACTCGGTGTCACAGTATGCACCCACGTCGTACCTCGAGCCCACGTCATACTTCGACACTTACCAAAGCTTGAAAAGAACCATCAAAACCGACGACCGCGCTGCAACGCTCCCATGCGCCTTATGCCCAGAATCCATGATGGCTGAAGCCGGAACGATCATAACCTCGAACAGCTCGGAAGCTAGAAACCGGCGAAGCCGGAAACGCCGTCCACGACCACAGGAAGCCCTGAAGCTAAAGCTTAAAGGTGGATGTGCGGTTCAGGATTCTGGGCCGAGGACCTCAGTTTTGCATCGGAAGGTTTGGGAAGTTTAGGCCCCAGATGCGTCGTCTTGGGACGGATCGCCTCTTTGGCTCGCGTCTGGGGGGGATGAAAGGGCCCCGAGTGCTCAGGTAGCACCTCGGCAAAAGGGGAGGGCGGGCTTTCAGTTTCTGGTGGAAAGTCTTTTCCAAAGCTGCGTAGTTTAAAATCCGACAAAGTCGACACCTTAACATCCACAACTTATTATCAATACTGCTACAGTTTGAATGAACCATATGGTTAATCATCATATTGTTATTACTATTATGCTTGTTGGTACCATTATTGCTGTTTCATTTTCGTATTATTGTTCTTATAATCCCCATTATCATTATCATTATTTATATTATTACATAGCCTTATTGTTATCATTACTATTATTGCCATCCATATTTTTTAGTCTTCATTCGTCTTCTGTTTAATCTATACACTATTGCTATTATTATGCTTCTCATAATATCATTATTGCGATTGTGATTGTGATTCTTAATGCGAGTACCCTTTTTGGTAGTCGCCATGAGGATCAGCATGACGGTGGTTAATGGCAGCGGCATATAGATCACGACTCTGACTTTATCTTTATGATCACAACTACTATCACTAGTAGTTCATGTAATATTGATCATTGCTCTCTCTCTCTCTATTTAGATACGTATCATTACCTACACATATCTATGTACGTATACATACACATGCATACATACATGGAATGTCAACGACCTACAAAGGTTTGTCTACGAGAAGCCTCAAGCTTTCTTCGAAGCTGCACACTGTCTTTGGGCACACACTCTGTCTGTGCTGTGTGTGTGTGTGGGACACCAAAGCATCCAGTCGTAGGGCGGTTCAGGGTTCAAGGTGCTGGGAAAGAGAAATAACGCCCGGGCCTCATAGTACTGTCTTCCCAGCCTTCCCATGAACACCCACGACTAAAACGGCCTTACATTGGGAGGTCCTTGTGGAGGCCATCAAGACCACTATC
Organism: Symbiodinium sp. clade A Y106; assembly: GCA_003297005.1. Taxonomy (NCBI): domain Eukaryota; class Dinophyceae; order Suessiales; family Symbiodiniaceae; genus Symbiodinium; species Symbiodinium sp. clade A. The sequence continues at coordinate 31,176 of BGNK01005241.1, read as the reverse complement.
CGGCGAAGGGGTCCCGATGCCTGAGCCGTGTGAAGTGTTTGGGCGAGGCCGGCGAGGTGATGATGCAGCTGCAAAGCACCTGGCAAAACTCTTTCAAAATACTCGAGCTCCATTGATACCCTTGTGTTTAGCTGGTCTTGTGAAACGTGATGTGGTGTCTGTCGGCTATACGAGCCTTAGACTCCTCCCGGACCTGTTGGTCTCACCTGAGCCACCCAGCGGCCTCGTCGCCTGCCAAAAAGGAAAAGGAAATCGGCTTGCCGGTAGATCCTTTGAAATCCTTATAGCCTATAGACCCCTTATAGATCCCCTATGAAGCTCTATAAATCCCTACTGTATAGATCCAATCCCTCGTTGGAAAGAATGCGACCTTCAATCTCCCACGCGGATGCCCAGATTCCATCCCGCCATGCGAATGCCCAGATTCCATCCGACACAGCATCTGAGCACTCCACCTGTTAAACATGCCACACTCCGAGGTGAGTAACCACCCTACACCTCGGGAGCATACACGATCTTCCTTACAGCTTGATGCGGCGGCCCCCGAATCCTGAAAAGCTCGAGCTTTGTGTCATTGGCCCAGCTTTACGCTAGATAATCACGGCTAAGTCCTCGCCGCTTGTCCTCAGGGTGCCTGTCTATGACATGCTCCTCGTCGGAGCCTCATCGAGAGGCCCGCATTCTGTATACGTAGATGCGTATATACACACATATGTTTGTATACATCTGTATATGTATATAATATGTACTGATGTATATACATGCATACGTACAGTGCAAGTTTTCCATTAGTAGTCTATCGGTTGTTCATTGTTTCGTTAGTTTGCCTGTATGTAGCCCATGCAGCGCAGCGCAATGGAATAGAGTGTGTTGTATGTATGGCATGTATGCTATGTATGGTACGGTCTGGTATGTACTTACGTGCGTACGAACAGATGTAACTTCCAGAGCGGCATTTGTGACTCCATGTTCTGGCTTTTGTGTTGTAGCTTTAGGCTTGAACCGTAAAAATTGCCTATACCATTTTGGGGGTTCCTTATTATAAGTATAGTATAATGGGCCCCGAAACCCTATTCTAATTATTAAGGCCCCTATAGTAGCCCAGTTTGGGGTTTCTGGCAGAAGCGCCCCGGTAGCTTTGGACGTAAAAGCATCATTCAAGGCACCTGTTTCTGACTGTCGAAGCTGCAACGTCCTGAGGCCTAATGTAGTGTCGTTTGACCTGTAGTCGTTATACATATTTTGTATACGTATGCAATAACATATCTCGAAACACAATTCTAAACATTTAAGCTCCTATATTCGACCTGCTGTGGGCCAACTCGAGGCTGCAGACGGCGTCGAGTCGCGCAGACAAGGATACCGGCAACATGAGGAGAAAGTTCCCTGCCGGAAGGATGACAAAGGGCGAGTACGCAGGGCTTCGGGGCTTTTGGCGTGGGGTGCACGCCCTGCACCACCGCCATCACCACAACCGCATCACCGAAAGCGAAACCAAAGCTGTAGCTGTAGCTAGTGGAGTAGAGTGATCTCGACGGTGATTTGTCTCAGCCTTCTTCTGCTGCTGCTGTGAAGAGGACGGTGATGGTGATAATTTGCATGGCCAATGTGATTCTACTGCTAGGGGCGGCTGCTACTACTCGAGATGATTCCAATCGTGATGATGATGGTGTTGCTGGCGTTAGCATGGGCCGATCTTGAAGACAATGCATGCAGGGCATATCCCAAGCAAAGAACATGCGACATCCTTGGGTATTGCGCTCGCATCTCAATTTTGGCTTGCATTTGCGCGGTTCGCGCCAGCGTCGGAGCCCGATGGTTGAATGCGCTTGTGAAAACGATCCGTCATGACACTGTAAGTCTACATAGCGAACCAGTCGCGACGATCAGAGGCAGAAACAGAAACAGCGCATCTGAGCTCGCGCATTCCGACGAATGACCAAAGTCTGAGGCGGACCCCTTTCCCAAAGCATGGGCCACAACCCCGAGCTTTTTGAGATTGTAGTTTGTAGATGTAGCAAGATGCAGCGATGAGTGCTAATTACAATGATTCGTGCTATAGCTGTTGTGTGTTCTGTTCGTTTGTTTGTACTGGTGTCTGTTGTTTTTTCTCTGTGATTAGAGAGGCTGTCGCTGGTGGCGATTACGTCCTTAAACCCCCGAAGCCTTGAGACCCTAAGGCCCTAAACCTCAAACCCTATGTGGAGCCTTGCCTTCCTGGTGCGAGTGTGAGCGTCGAGACCTCAACCCTACAACCCTTTAACCCCCAAAGCCCTAACCCCTTAACCCCAAAGGCTAGAACCCCTGAATCTCAAAAACTCTTAATTAATTAACCCTTATGTAGGCTCAGACGATTGGGCAGACATAAAAGGAGCTAAAAAAAACTCTTAACCCACAACCCAAGGACCAAACCCCCAAAGCCCTTTTTGAGGACCCCCTGCCAGGCTTTCTGGGCCCGCAACTGATATTGACCCCAAGCTCTGAAGCACCGGAATTTTAGACTCTAGCTGAACGCTTAGGGGAGGTATCTATAGGGCTCCTTTAAGGGATCTCGCTCTCTAAGGGCCCCTTGAAAGCGCAAGCCCTAGAAGGGTCCCGAAAACGCCGTCAGCTCGGCACCTGGCAAAAGCGGGCCGCACTAATATGGCCTTGCGGCGTATCATAGCAAGGTTTAGAGTTTAGGGCTTAGGAACACACTGTTGGCAATTATTCGCTCTTCTACAATGTAAGGCCATCAAATTCAACAATTCAGCTTCTGACCTCAAGCGGGGGTCCTGGCGCCACTCGTCGCCACCATGCCTCGGGATCCGAAGCGTCAGGCAGGGGGAGATTGATTGGTGGCACCAGACAGGCACAAGGCATAAACATAAAGATTAAAAACCAAGGATTTCACAGTTGGGGTTGAAGCCCAACATAAGGATTAAAAACCCAAGGATTTCGAGCTCGGGGTTGAAGGTGGATTGCAGAAGAGGTTAGTTGTGTTTTTCCTTTCGGGCTCGGCTAGGTTTTGACTGTTGAGGTTCTGGGGGTTCGGACTGCCTCGAACATGTTTCCAGAATTATCGAGCTAGTTACTCGTTACGAGTATGGGAAGCACGAAGGTACACCCCACCCCGTCCCCCAAAGTCTGGGAGTTTCAGAATACCTTGGGAGCCGGGTATGGATCCTGAATAGTACGACTCATATTGAGAAGCCACCCTGAATAAGGTACCCTCAATCTAGTCCTAGCCCTAAGAATCCCCCAAATAAGATTCGTAATCCACTTACTCAAACCCTATACCCCAACCCTAACCCTAAACCCTATACCACAAACCCCAAACCCTAAAAGCCCTAAGTAGGAAGGAAGAATGAGCCCTTTGCCCCAGCGGTCGGAGTTCGTGACCAGGCCCGAGCCGGCTGCGGGGCGAGACTCACAGCCATCCTTGTGGCCGCAGGCCAGGCCTACGCGGCTTAGAGGCTCTTCTTACTTTGCAGGCTTTGGGGTAGAGGTCTAGTCCAGTTTGTTTTTGTTTTTTTGTGGTCCGGGGGCGGTGCGGGTGGTTGTTGTGAAACCCCTGCACCAAGTTTTGCAGGGAGGATCCCCTCATGTCCCACATCTGGGAGTCTGCAACAGACCTGGTTGTGTAAGCTTCGAAGATGGCTCCGAGGTGTTTCAGGCTCAACCGGGGTTCTAAACCCCCGAGACTAGGTGTGTTTGTGTTGCAGTCTTAGGATGTAGCTCCCGCGTTTCTCGAGGCATGTATTCTGGAGCCGAGGATCGAATATCCGGCTGGGCTTCTGCAAACTCGAAGCATCCTCAATCCGAAACGCACGCTTAATCCGAAACCCCCGAGTCCAGGCGCAGCATACGGCTGCTCTTCTGCACGAAGCTGGAGCGAACCAGGCCTTCGAGAGACTTTGTAGCATGAGTTATTAAGCTTTGAGGAACCTCCACAAAGTGGACTTTTGTTTGACTTATGTGTGTGTGTATATGATGCAGGGCTGCCACACCCCCCCTCCCCCCCCCACCCCATGGTATCCCCGCTTGCCTGTCAAGTGGGTAGTTGTCTTGTTTGGCTTTGTTGCTTTCCCCGCCTGGTCTTGTTTGGCCTCGTCCCCTCCCCCCCTGTGGAGTGGGGCCTGTGGTCTTCTTGGTTGGCCCCGCCCCGCCTGTGAGGGGCAGTGTGTTCTACAGAGGTATGGTATGGTTGCAGCCGCTTGTTAGTAGTAATGTCATCGTTACATGCCTTGTCCCCTCCCCCCCCTGTGGGGTGGGGCCTGTGGTCGTTTTGGTTGGGCCCGCCCCGCCCGTGTGGGGCAGTGTGTTCTACAGAGATATGGTATGGTTGCTGCTGCTTGTTAGCAGTAGTGTCATCGTTACGTGCTCATTACCATACAAAATATGATGTTGCTCTTTTCTCCTTGCAAACGGTGCCCCTGTCCCTGCTCTGATGCGGTTCTCCGCTCCTGTGAAGAATCACTGGCTGGGATCATTCTCCATCGTCCTCNTACCATACAAAATATGATGTTGCTCTTTTCTCCTTGCAAACGGTGCCCCTGTCCCTGCTCTGATGCGGTTCTCCGCTCCTGTGAAGAATCACTGGCTGGGATCATTCTCCATCGTCCTCCCTCCCTCTGGTTTGCGTGGGTTCGTTCCGGTTGTGCGGGACCGCTGGGAGCAGGGGCGGGGGTGGGGGCCCGGGACCCGAGAGCATATATATATATATGTATGTATTCATTCATTCTTTCTTTCATTCACTCATACATACATACATACATACATTCGTTCATTCATTCATTCGTTGCGTCAATTATCCCTCCAGCCCGCAATGCTTTTCCATGTGTTACAAAGCACTACTTTCAGTTCGTTATCATCTGGATAATGCTTGCCGCACAGGCACCCGCCAAGAAACAAACGTGCTGGCTATCTATTTGGGTTCTCGACTAGCCTGCGGAGAAAGCCCATTCGAACGTCCAGCGGACTATTGCTTGATGGCCCATATCGATGATGAAAGCGTCGATGTGGCAACGGCGGCAGGAGTGGCGGCAGGAGTGGCGGGGTGGGTGGTGGTGATGCGGGTGGTGGTTGACCAGTGGTGGCATCAAGACGACCTTGCTTTTGCAACTCCGGCGACTACCACTAGCATCAGTAGCCAAAACCTGCAGCAACAGGAGATGGTAGTCACAAACGATAACAATTACAGCGGTCTTGATTTGTTGTGATGTCGACGATTGGGCGTTACTACCACCAGGAACCATACGACGCCCTGCATCCGACGACCTGACTACCCTCACTCCAACATCCCCAGCACAACTTTTCTTCTGACTGTCGAGCCAAGTGTTAGCGTTTCAACAAGCTAAGCTGGCACGGTGTGCCTGCACATGTTTCGCCAGGGTCGCTCGGTAGCCGGCGAGCGCTGTTGTCCTCCCTCGTGGCAGTGGCGGGGCTCGGGGCGTTGGGGTTTTGTGATTTAGCGGCTTCTGTGTTGGTTCGCGAGTTCGCGAACAAGGAAGGAACAGGTTTTTGTTGCTCGGAAGATTTTTGCAGCTGGGGCATTGGTATTCTGTTGCTTGCATAGTGAGTTTTTGGCTTGTCTGAACAGACATTCGTTGTTGATCGCTTGTTCGCTTGCTTCTTGATAAATGTGTTGTTGTCGTCGTGGGTTGCTGCTGCTGCAGCTTCTGCCGTGGTGTCGCTGTCGTTCTAGTTGTCGTCGTCGTCATTATTGTTGGCTGTTGTCGTCGTCGTTGTCGTCATCGTTGTTGCTATTGTCTGGTAAGTTGCAGATGCCAGCATTTGGCATTCTCTGGCTTGGGAATGCTTGGGCTTGTGATACATTCTGGCATTTTTGCACGCATGTGCTCAGAATTGATTGATTCAGTGGTTCTCTTGCAGTTTCCGTTCCGTTTTGTTTGCACTTGTGGACCATGACTTAGGCCCTTAAAACTAAGCGTTGACCCCATCTAAGCATCTGCAACAGACTTTGTTCACAAGAAATCCCAACGTCCAACCCACTAAATATGTTAGACCCATTCTAAAGCGAAGCCGAAATCCTCTGTGACAGTAGCAGATAAGCAAACAGCCAGACAAACAAACAAACACAGACACACGCACACGCAAACACACACACAAACAGACACAGACACGGACACGCAGACAGAGACAGAGAGACAGACAGACAGGCAGGTAGACAGACCGACAGACAGACAGACCGACCGACCGACGGACGGACGGACGGACGGACACACAGAGGCTCCATTCAAAAACACCAAATTCTCTCTCAAATGAAAGTGTGAAACTCCCCCCATGAATACAATGTAAGCCGTAGAAGGCCCTAAAGCTTTAGAGCTCAGAATCCTAGGGCCGCCAACACGAAGCGCGAAGCTCGAAACTAAAACCTTAGAGTTTAGGGGTTTAGGGTTTAGGGTAGCGTGGGCAAACGTTCAGGCGATTGCACAAGTCCTGATGCAAAACGAGTAGCTTGGGCGGACTCGCTGCCTGACACGAAGAGTCCAGCTGCAAAAAGGGTTTAGGGTAGAGCCCTCCTACTGTAAAACAAGGGTTCTCCAAACCCTAAATTCCTTGACCCTCAAATCCAAACTTCATGAGCCTTCCCTAAAGGTCCCCAACCCCTAATCAGGTTCAACACGGAAGAAAACAACGACAAAAAGGCACACCGCAGCCAAACACGCATCCTCGTCAGGCAGGCCCGCTAGTAGCCAGCAACGAAGCACGGGCTTTTCAAAACGCCGTGTACCAGGCGAACTGTAGAGCTTGGGCTTCTTCGACCTCTTCAGATTTTCGGGTTTGTGGTGGTTAGGGCATTGGCTTAACGGGCCTTTCGGGTTTGTTAGTGTTTTGCAGTTTTATTAGGGTGGTGCTGGGCTTCGTGTTCAGGGTTTGGGGACCTTCGCTCGGTCCGTCACTCCGTGGATCTTGCCGTGTCGCTGCTTGCGTCCGTCTGGTAGGGAGGTCTTGGAGCGTCATAATATAGGGGCCTTAATAATTACCTATACTATTTGGGGGGTCATTATTATAGCTATAGTATAATATACCTACCCCCCAAAACCCTATTATTCTAATTGTTAAGCCCCTATGGACAGGTTGCCTGTAAACTGTGTGAAAAACAACACATCGCAACAGTGGCCATGCTGTTGGTGGTCATAGTTGTGATGACGAAGATACTGCTCCTGACAAGAGTGGTTGCGATGATGTTGATGCTGGTATTGAAGCTGCTTCCTCCGCCATTCAGCCCTGGAACCTCTCAACCGTCGGACTGTCGACCTCGACGACGAGTCCAAAGCCCCTCAAAGGCCAAAGTTGAGTCTTATGTGCAATCCCAGATCTGAGCTGCTATGCGCCCCACACGCGACTTGTGAGAGAACAGACTCGGCCTGGCAGACCCGTCAGCCCAAACCATCCGAAACCCAGAAAGCTGAGTGCTGGCCGCAGTACGACCGTTCCATCAACGATGCGAAGAAGCCTGGCCCACAGCCCACTGACCTTGGGGTTCTCCAGAGGCCTCGGGTGGGAGAGGGCATGCACACAATCTACCAGAACAAGGAACATGTGATATATACTAAAATATAATATATTGTCCTAACCTTTATGTACATATATAATGATACAACACAACATGAGATAATATGAAAAAATGTCATCAGATAATATTCCGCTCGAAGTGTCCTTGGTTAGTTCCTTGCTTGCGAAAGGGAGGTAGGGCCTCGACCCCGACACCGCAATCCTAAAAAACTCAAAGCTGCAAGTGACCCCTGTTGCCAAAGGTTGAGGCGGGTATCGGAGGTATCATCGAACACCGAAAGGTTGTTGTAAATGGGGGGCTATTTGCTCCATGTTTTTCTAGAGCAAGTTCGCTTCTGTAAGATAGATACCTTATCAAAACAGAAGCCCGGATTCAGAATAAAATCTACGCCTAAACCCTAAACCCGAAACTCGCGGCACCCAATCCCATACTGAACAAAGCCTCAAGCACCAAAGCCCTAAACGCTAGACCCTAAGTCCCAAACTCATACCCTGCAATGTGGGCCTCGTCCTTGCTTAGGAGGGAAAAAAGTCCCAAACTCGTCAGGGACTACCTCCAGAACTACGTCCAGTCCCTGGACCGGAGTGGTGCCGTGACGAAGGTGGAAGGTGAAGGCCGGCCCGGAGCCTGGCACTAACTACTTAGGAGCTGAGTAATATAGGGGCCGTAATAATTACCTATACTATTTGGGGGGTTCATTAATATAATTATAGTATATTATACCACCATAATTGAAAAGGTTAGCCCTTTTGGGCTAGGGTACTCAGCCCCTAGTTAGGGTTGTTTTGAGGGCTTCGAGAAGGTTCCTTCATAGTTACTAGGTAGACTAGCGTTCCGGGCCCCAAAACCTTATTATAATTATGAAGGCCCTACATTAGGTCATGAGGTTAGGCGGGCATGAGTGCATGTGCACTGGAGCCTCTCCCCGAAAAAGGTCATGATTCGATTTTAGGGTTTTTTAGGGTTGAAGGCAAGCTAAGGGTCTCTCTCCCCCACAGAAGGTCATGGTTCGATTTTGTGGTTCCGGGTTTTCTTTCCCACCGATTTGGCTCCACTGAGCTTCTTGCTTCAGACTGAGACCCGTAGGGCTTTGGTGCTCTGGGACTGCTTAGGGAATATGTTTTAAATTATAGTAGGATCCCTAATATGATTTACGGTATATTCCTTAGTTAAGGGTATTGGAGTCTCTGGGGTTTGGGCTTCGGGGCTTTGGAGCTTCAGGGCTTTGCGGGGTTTTGAACTTCAGCCTCGAGGGTTAGCAGTTTCTGGTGTAGGGCTTTAGGATTTGCGGGAGTTTTGGGCCATAGGCTTCGAAGGTTTGGGCTTTACGGCGCTTTACGGGTTAAGAATGAAGAGCCACTGGTACAGAGGGGACTGTCTTCCCTGTTCGGCTTGTCGGAATTGTAGTATGCCCCGAAACCCCATTCAGATTTTTCAGGCTGCGATTTTGGCGATATTAGTTTGTGTGGCAGAAATCTGCTTAAACACAGTGCTACCATAAACCCTAAACCCGCAACCCTGGACCCTACCTAGACCCCCCCCCCAACGACCCTTGATTGTAGCTCAAACACTCACTATTGCAGACCGGGTCCTGGTAAATCCGAAACCCAAACTCTCTCCATTTAGGGACCCCCAAAAGACATAAGAATAAGCATTTTATAGGCTACCTTATTGGGCTTCACAATAAGGGGCCTATATGGGATATCCCTATCCTAATTTTTGCTTATGCGCTTTTTTGGGGCCCTGTCTATTCAGACTCCCTGTCTTGGGAGGCATCCTTAAGGAGTGCGGCCCTCCGGCGCAGCGTGGCGAAAGTGGGGTGTTGGAGGGTTGACTATACTGTATACTACAGTCTATTTTTAAATATGCATACGACAATATGTACAATAGTCTATGCAATAATCTGTACTATAATATGTACTATATACGTTGAATTCGGTTCACGGGATCAGGATTCTAGGGTTGCAGCGGCATCGTAGGGTGTAGGGCTGCCTGGCTGCAACAGGGGATAGGGTTGCAATTTTGAGGTGCTTAAGCCGTTTGACGGTCAATCCCTCTGTCGAGACACAGCTGCTGTTACAACAGTTTGGAGGCCTCATCTGCTCTCCAACCGAGAAGTGATAGTGAGACTGTTGTAAATGCCAGGCCCGTCCTCTTAATGGGCATGAGGCCGTGCTTTGGTAGCCTCACGCACCCCTCAGCGGTTGAGGCTGTCCTTCCAGGGCCCTGTGACCAGTCCAGCAGAATGTAGCCGAAACCCTGTTCTAACACCTTCGCAGGCTTGTCCGATAGTGAGAATCGAAAAAGCCCAAACGACCCGAAGTTTGCCGAGTCGAAACTGCAGTGTAACCCATCGGAGGGGTCACAGAGCTCATAGCCCGATTCTCGAGTGCAGTGCACTGGAGCAAGGCCCTAGGCCCTAGACCAATCATATAGAACCTACAAATATAAATACCAACATTTGTATGTATATGTATAGTTGTATACATATGTATGCATGCATACATATGCCTAGGCATGTCGTATACAGGTGTGTATGTACTTACATATGTACGTACATACCTACATGCATGCATGCATGCATGCATGCATGCATGTCTCCTAAATCCCAAGCCACAAGGATATGCCTCGCCTGGATTGTCCGAGTGTGAGCGCACAAGGATTCGAACAGAAACCTTGCGTTGGTCCTCTCAGAAACTGCTTCTCCACGACGTTCACGGACTACGTGGACACCGGTCTCCACGACTTGAAGCCGTGGCGTTGGGAGCTTAGATCTGCAATGCTTCGAGGGGGGAGGGCATTAAGGGGTTGGGGTTCTGAATTTTGGTGGGTCTAGAGTGCAAGAGGGGTTGCTGTTTTGTAATCTTGACACAATCGGGCCATTCATTGCAGATGGCTGAGTTGAAAAAGGGGGCAAGCAAACTTCCTCCGCTTGCAAACCGAAACCCGGAACCATGCCCACAACCTAAACCTTGCAGCCTAAAGCCCTAAACTCCGCACAAAAAATCCTCGACGACCTCAAGCCAGAACCATAAGTCCTGAACCGGGCACAGGGTTTGGGGTTTCGTGCCCGCCTGGATCTCAGGCGGGCATGAAGAAGTCTGTGCAAAAGGGTTATGTGGTTCCGTCTCAGGCTTCAAAGGCAAGACCCCGGACCAAGCGATGCAGGATGCTGCTCGCCAGAAGCTTTCTATTAAGGGTTACCAATAAGGGTTACTGTTACTGTGAGGTTCCCATTTGAGGGCCGCTATGAGTCCTTACTATTAGGGTGGCTACCAGGGTTACTATCAATGGTTATTACTGGTGTTACTTTGCGGATCTATGGCTTTACAAACATGGGCTTTCTCTCAAATTTACAGGCTTCAAGATGAGGGGTCGAATCCAACAGAGCTTTTCGGGGCCTCAAGTATGAGCATACTCTGGGTGAGGGTTTTAGGCGTGATGTCACATCTTATCTGTCTGGCCCGTGGCTTCAGCAGAAACCTGAAACGTGACCCAAAGGAATTCCGGCGTACATCTGTTCCTAGACCCTATAGGCCCCACGAAGCCTGAACCCCTACACGCTAAACAACCAGCCCCTAAACCGGGTTTGTGGAGCTGAAGTTTTGAGGACCTCGAGGATAATGATGAGGATGTTGATGAGGACGATTGAGAAGATGCGAAACGGTAAGAGTAGCATGAGTAGTAAGAGAAGTACAAAAGAGGTAATAATGGTAATAGCACTAACAGTGATATGCTGATGATTGAGGCGATGGCGGTGATTGGCAGTGATGGTGAAGATGATGCTGACCATGGCAGTGGCGGTGGTGGTGGTGGTGGTGGTGGTGGCAGTGACGACCAAGATAACGACGAGGAGGGTGTAGCGGTTATGGTGTTGTTGTTGTTGTTGTTGTTGGTGGTGGTACTTCGTTGTTGTTTTGGCTGTCGCTGCGACAGTGATTGAGGTTGTGGTGGTGGTGGTTGTGATTGTGGTGTTGATGTTTTTTGTGGTTGTTGGATCGCGTGGTTGTTGGCTTGTTTGTTGCTTGTTGTTGGTGGTCGGATGTTGGTTGTTGCTGGTTACTGCTAGTTGTTGTTTGTGGTGCTGGCGCTGCTGCTGCTGCGGGTGGTGGTGGTGGTGGTGCTGCTGCTGCTGCTGCTACGGTTTCTGCTGCTGCTGCTGCTGCCGCTGTTGCTGTTGGTGGTGGTGGTGCCCATGACACATGACGCGAGTCTAGTGCCGGGTCTGGAGTTTCTAAAACACAGGTTAGCCATGAAGTTTGGATGTGCCTAGGAACATCAAGCTTTCGGGCAAGACGAACAGGTTTTTCAGGGCCTTACAATACGCGAGGGGTGGGCGGGGGGTCAACACGGCTGGAAGGTCGCAGACGTTGTGGCTGAATACCCTCCAGGACGCGGGGTCGTACAGTTTGTCTTCTTCTTCCTCCTACCACCTGGCGCTGACTCTAGTAACTCTTGTAGCCCCAGCAACTCGCCCGAGCTGCTAAAACATTAGCACGAAGTCACGGAAAACGCCATCAATCTGGGGTGATGACCTTGACTGGCTGTTTGGGTTCATCTTGGAGGCTGCCAAAAAACTGCTGTTTCAGAAGATGCCCGAAACTGTGGTAGGGTCCTGCTTGAAGCCACTTGCGTATTGTTTGGAGTTGCTGACGGTAGGGACTTGAGTTCCAACTCGTTATTTCCGGCGTGTGGCTTTGTGCTTCTGGCCGGCTGGTAGGGGCTGTACGTCGTTCCCGTGCCTTAAGATATTCTGGCTTCTTCGCGGTTGCTACAGGGCTTACGATTGTCGCCACGGAGCGCAGCCAAACAGGCCGCCAAGACTTATGCCCCGGTTCCCTAATTCCCGAACGTCCTCAACGCCCAGCTGGGAGTTTCCGAGAAAGGGGGACCCTAATATAGTACCCTGAATAGTAGGATCCTCATGATAAGGACCCCAAAATAAGGTGCCCCTAATTTTCGGAAACCCCCCAGCACAAGAAGGACAGCAGGGCATTGATGGCGGAGGCTTTGCAGTGAAAGGTACACAGGAAACCTACTTGCAGCTCGGACTCCGTCTTGGGTTCATGACCTGCATTAACCACTAAAATTGAAGCCTAAGTAAGCACCAATACTTGTCCTTAGATTTCCTCTTGAATATGTTATAGCTTAGTCGTAGTTTTTACCAAAACTCTGTTCTGATTACCAAGGCCCATAGATTATCTAACCTAGTTAGGGGGTTCTTGCCGTTGAGTTTAGCTTGGCACGGTAAGCACTCGAGCAAGTACCCCACAATACAACACCAAGCTTGAGAGTTGCAAAATGGGCGCCCGTTGCATTCACGTGTTTCGGACCAAGTCCTATCTATTTTTGAAGCCTGAACAATTACCAACGTTTTTTCTCAGGTCTCCTATTTTTTGTTCAGAAGCGATGATTGCAACTTGTTCACCCGCGCATCCCCGCCAAATTACAAACCCCCAAACCCAGACGCTGTCAAAAAGGCACACAGATGTGCTGGAATTTTAGGGGCTTCGTTATTGAAGAGCAGCTAGCTAAAACCCAAGTCGTGTTTTCGCAGCGACGAGGATTGCTTTGACCGGATTTAGCAGTGGCCTCTCCACGACTAGCTATTCCCCGAGCCAGCCCTAACCCTAAACTCTAAACCGGCAGAGTCTAATTTCCGAAACTATTTTATTCGTTGGTGTTCCTTATTATATATAACCCTGTTTAAGATGCCCCAAGACCCCATTCAAATTATTAAGGCTCCCCGGCGGCACTGGCCTGAACCTGAAGCCCGCCTCCTGGTCGGCCCAGGTATGTCCAGTATGAAAGTTTGAAGAGGCCCGGTGCTTTCGTTTTGCCAGGCCTAGGCCGAAACTTACCAGGGTGTGTCCTCATGCAATGCGTGCTTGTGATGACTGGCTCAATGGAAGGAGCTAGGCAGCCAGTACTAGTAGTAGTACAGTTTTATCTTAAAAATTTTTATCAAACAGTTAAAGTAACGAGTAAACAGCAGTGAAACACCCGGCAAGCTGCCCCTGCAGCATCCAGGGGCCACCGAGACGATGTTGAGTTTGCTTCTTGGCTGCATTCTCTCGGAGATTCGGGTTTAGGGTTTAGGGGTTTAGTCCAGGTGTAAAAGGCGTTTAGGGCGTTCTCTCGGAGTTTGGGGTTACTGTAGACTATAGAGGTCTCAATAAGTACTAATAGGGGGTTTCTCATTATAATTATAGTATACTGGGCCCCGAAACCCCATTCTAGTTGTTAAGGCCCCTATAGCAGGTTTCAGTCTGCTCCTGTCCAACTCTAATATCCTGTTTCAGGGTTGGCGCCTTGTTGGGACGCGCTAAGCTAGCAGCCAGGTGCTAGCTGATAGCTGGGACGCGAGATTTCTTGACCGGGGATTCTAGAGCAACCGAATCTTTCGCGCCGGACCCTGCATGCTTACATGCAAACCGCCCACAAACACCTGCGAGCGCGGTGCACGACCCCAGTTTTCCCGCCCGCCGGCTTGGTTGAGTCTCACCTCGATGTTGCATACCCTGGCCCGAAGCTGCAGACTTTGAGCAAGTGGAGACGGAATTAGTTATAATTAGTTGCTGGTTAAAGCCTTCAAGATTCTGCGTATAAATAAAGTATGTAAAATTTGATATCGTTCTGTTTCACCACCCATGTAAACTATAGCATGCGTCTCTTTATCATGCATGTTCGTTCGAGGGAAACCTGAACCACACCCCAGCCCTTAACCTGCGTTCTTGATCCTAGCCATGCGAGAGGGAACAAACCTGCGTTCTTATGAAGGACTTTACTTCAGTTACCAGCAAGCCCCTAACTCGCATGGAGAGTTTCAGTTGTGGGAGTTACAAACTTTAATGTAGGGGCCTGAAGAATTGCAAGTAGTATTACCTAGGTTCCTGATTACAGCTAGCCTGCACACCCTATTTTGATCATTAAGACCACTGTTGTCTTGAATCCTAGACCCTCAAGCCTCAAGCTACGCTGGCGGGAACTGCCCTGTGGCTCCAAGGCCGTCATCCCGGGTACCCCCAAGGATGCAAAGGAGGGCGGACTCTTAGTCAGGCCCATTCCGCCAGCTCGGGAGCGCAAGCGTGAGCATCTATGTTTTGCATGCATCTTTCATGGGTGCTGTTTTCGGGGATGTTTCCTTGGTATGCCTCTTGGAGCTTTGGACAGGCCGGTCGGGATGTTTCCAAGGGGAAGTTCCGATCGGTCGCTGCTTCAGGTGCAGCAGTCATATGGCTGCCCTGGCAGTGGCTTTGTCATCTACTCTGAAGACTCTGCTGCTGCCCTTCCTACCCGGATCGCGACGTTTAAGTAGCCCTGTCACCCTAAACCCTAGCATCCCGAAGTCCCTTTATCCTTCAAAACGTTCCTAAACCCGATGGACAAGTTATACTGCTTTTTTCAAACCCCTCGAAGCCTGAGCTCCAACTCGTACAGGAGCTCCAGCCGACAGGTCCGAACCTAAGGAAAGCAGACTTCGGGGGGGGTTTCGGCTTCTTGGTGTCCAGGTTCCCCAGTAGTACCCTTTTGCCCTTTTCATTTATGGGTTCCCTGACAAGATGAAAACAAAATAAAAATAGTAGGACAAAGGGTACCCCTAGTATTAAGGGGCTACTGGGGAACCTAGCTGTGGGGCGTTTTGGCCTCAGGTTGTTCTTGGGGAAGCTCCGGGTCTCCAACTCGGAAACCGCCGCATTCGGATCTCTGGACTTGGGGATTACTATAGGGGCCTAAATAACTACCAATACTATTCTTAGGCCCCTCATTATGAATACAGTATAATATGCCCAAAACCCTATTCGAATTATTGAGGCCCCTGTTTTACGGTTCGGGGTTCCGGATCGTCGAGGCATTTGGGGATTTCGGGCCTCGGGTTCGTGGCTCCAGGTTGACACAGAGAAGGGCGGAACCAAGGGTGTTGGCTTTTTCCGTTTCTCAAAGTTCCCTCTGTAATCCTAATCCCTGGTCCCTAAGCCCTAAAAGTACAGGATCAACATTCGGAACTGAAGCCCAAACGGGGGTACCTAAAATGCACGCGAAGCCCTTCTTGCAGAATCCAAAAAAGGATCTAGGGAGGCCTGCCTCAAAACCGAGAAAGCTAGTCTGCAGCTTGTGAGACGTAGAGTTGCCTAGAGAAGCCCTGGATCCAACGAGCCCCCGATCCAGCCGCTTGACACGTGAACTCGGTATCGATTTGGTATAATGTGTAATTTCCCTTGTTGTTTAAGGTAGAGCCCTAATTATGCATAGTTTTGGCGACTGTTGGAATCGACACGTAGTAGAGCACAACAACACTCAGCTCTCACGCCCGGCTTTCGAAACTTCTCAGACGAGAGATGTTCTTTGCACTCGACACCTCCACACACCCTGTACAAAATCCTTTTGCCCTCTGCTCCAATTCATTTCTTTTAGAGGACGAAACAGCTCCTCGCCCCGCACCGTTCGCCATGTCCAGGGCGGCTACGATTACGGCGTCAACGCGGTGCGGCTCAACCGCATCGCCGAGGACGTGCGCAGGGTCTAGCATTGAAGGCTCTCAGCACAGGATCTAATTGGTGTGTGACACCTGATCTTATGAATGCTCGAGACTTCGGGGTTGCCTGTGGAGCTCCACGATGCAGGTTTTCGATGATTGAGGGCCTCAGGGCCCTGAATTGGGTTTCTTTTGGCGTGAACTGAAGGGCCAGTAGTTAGGAGAAGCGACTGGAGTAGCGGTACCTCCGGCGGTCCCTGGAAGCCCATATTTATGACACCCTGCGGCTTCAGCGAGATGGGCTTTGGTGTCGCCGTAGCACTTCGAGTCTTTGCCTCACGGTGCAAGATTTTAGCGTTCGGGGGGCACGTGCATCCTTAAGTCAGAGCCTCCTTTACGGTTCATCGGCAGTTACCGAGCCAACATAGAGAAGGCAGATGGTGTAGAGCAGAGGGTTTACGCTGAAGGACTTGATGAAGAAGGGCGGCTGGCAGATTGAACTCATCGAGCCTGCCTTAGCTTGCTGTTTCGAATCGTCGGCGAAGGTGGGAGCACCTAAGGCTTCCTACATTTACATGCTGGTTACATGCTAGTCACTAGTGCCTGCAGCTCAAGACCTTGAACAAAGCCTTCGATGCAGCGACGTCAACTTGTGTATTACCTACAGCGACAGATCCGGCGCCCTGGCGGACCTACCAAGCCAAAACATAGCTAGAGTCCATGCCTGATGTCTTTCCCATGAACACCTTAGACTCTGCTTCGAGCTTGGGGCAAGAGCAGTTCCACTCAATGCCCGCAGGTGGGTTGAAATATGTTTGCCCGGCCTACTATACGATGAGTCAGGAAGGATTTTGGTTCAAAAGCAGGAAAACATCTTGTTTCAGCGATATGGGTGACAAGCGATAAGATCCCGGCAAATCCGACAGAGTGTACAATAGCCTGTGACTCCACTACCCATATCCGCGGCCTAGCAACAATACCTGCGACAGAAAGCGCAACAACACCAGTAATCAAAAACTGCAGGCGTAGTAGTAGTGGTCGTAGTCATCGTAGACATGGTGGTGGTGGTGGTCGTCGTCGACGACGACACGGTTCCAGAATTAGTCGTCGTGGTAGTAGTAGTGGTGGTGGTGGTGGTAGTAGTAGCAGTAGTAGTAGTACTGGTCGTAGTAGTAGTAGTAGTCGTCGTCGTCGTGGTAGTGGTGGTGGTGCTGGTGGTGGTGGTGGTGGTGGTGTTGGTGGTGGTTGTTGTTGTTGGTCTTCTTCTCGTTGTTGCTGCTGGTACCTGCAATCGTGGCAGCAAGCTAAGTACAGGTGCTAGCTTCTACGACTGTTATACTCCATCGTACCGCTGATAGAGATGATACTGTTTGAGTCTGAGTGATGCCCAAGGATTTCAAAAATCATGAGCGATACTGGAGACGCGCGCTCAGTGAAGAAAGCCGTGCGTCGGAACTGGCCCAGTTTAGATGTTTCCGGATCTGGGTTGGGGTCTCCTGCTGCGAAAACCTGAAGGGTTTGCTTGATGGCCTGTGAGAGTCTGGGTCTGGAACCGGTCGGTTTAGGGTGTTTAGAAGTTTAGACATGCACCAAGGGGTAAAGAATTGTTCGTAAAGCACGTGACAAACGAGCTTTGCACCACCGGATTTCGGACAGGCTATTCAGGAACATGAAACGAAGTTGTCATCGCGCTACTACACATGCTGCATGCCTTTAAGACGAAAGCTCTAACACGGCGTAGCACAACATCCATCAGGATGCGCAGGGATTCAGAAAACCTTGAGTCCCTCCACCACGAGGAACAGAGTCCCATGGCATCCAAATTCGAAGCTCCGCTGCTCCGCGGGCTGATATTCCAGGGCCGTGTTGGGGAGTTTTACTTAGAAACTCTTAACCCTAAACCTATGAAGTTCTAGGAAATCCTAAACCCACCACACCCAAAAATCTAAACCCACCAGCAAAACACAAAGAAGGTCAGAATTGCCAAGCTGGGGATCGGCGGAAGGCGCCTTTCGTCGTCCGGAAGAAGCGCCTCTGCCCGACAAACGTTGCTTTAGGGCTCCAAGGGCCTAGGGGCTTTAGAAAGGGTTTCAGAGTTCAGGGGCATTAGCGTTTAGGGGTTTAGGGCTTTAGGGGTTTAGGGTGTATGGCTTTAGGGGTTCAGGGGTTTAGGGCTTTAGGGGTTTAGGGTTTAGGGAAAAAAAGGGCTTTAGGGGTTTACGGTTTAGGGGTTTAGGGCTTTAGGGGTTTAGGGTTTAGGGGTTTAGGGTTTAGGGGTGACCAGTTGATCAGTTTTTGCAATCTGGGGTAGCCGTGTGGCACGAGTCCACAGCACAGTCGGCGCCTGGGTTCCTGGCATATGCGTAGTCCAGGTGTATAAAAGGGTTTAGGTTTCGGGTTTCAGGGGCGCTAGGACTTCGGGGCTTTAGTTTTGCTTTGGTTCCCAGGGCTTGTAGGGTTGAGAGAGTTTCGGGCGCTGAGGCGTTTTTCGAGTTTGGGGCTCAACGGTTTAGGAGACGCAGGTTGGTGGAAGGCTGGGGCTTTATACTTTACTTAGATAAAGGGAAAAGCATGGACCCCGACCTCTTACCAGATATGTTTTGTGTCAATGCTTAGGGTTCAGAGAAGTTCGGGGTTGTCACCGGAGGCCAAAAACATTGTCCCGGGTGTGGCAGGCGTGCGGATCACTGTAATGTCGGTCAGTGTGTTGAGTCAGCGATTCGGGTGTCGATTCACCACATCACCACTCCTGTCCCAGTCCCCATCGGCATCTTGATCCTGAGTCTCGACGCATTGCCCTCCCGGTGCTCATAAGTTCTCATTCGCGACCGCCAGCAGCAGCCGATGCAGTCGTCGGTATCAACAGCAGCACCAAAAGCAGGTGCTAAGTCGGCAACAGCTCTCTCACTTGTGCAAGGTTTCCAAAGATGTGCGAGAGCGTCCCGAATGACGGATAATTCTTGAGCGGCCTGCCCGACATAAGGATTGTTCATGATTGTTCCAGTTTAGGGCCGTTTTCGGTGGGCGGCTTCGCAGGCATCCATAGTGCCGGCCGACCCTCTTGGCACAACCTACATGTGTATTTCTCAGCGGAAACCGGTATCCCAGGCGCAGAGTCGAGTTGAAGCCAGTTCAGGTTGGGTGGACATATTGGGCTTCAGGTGGATCTCGGAGACGCAAGGGCATCTGGGACACCGCTAGCTGGATTCACGACGTGGTGGCAGCGACGGTGCTACAATTTGAACAACCGCTGCCTCCGTCAAGCCCGACACCCCCGAACGGCCATGATCCCACCAGCCCCCGAGCATGCGAATGACAGTACCAGAAATAGTCACACTGTCGAGGACACTCCAACCGTACCGTATCAAGAATCCAATGATGTTTCTTTAGATTCTCGCGCCCGCCGCGATGGGTGCCCTTCGGCTCCAAAGTTAGGAAAAACGCGTCCAAGACCGGAGCTTTGATTCTGTTCTCGAGTTTGAGTTTGATTCGGCGTTCTAAAGCCAGAGTCCTGGGCGAGTGTGAAGATTGATTAAAAGCCGAAAGCTTGTTGAGTTCAGAGGGTTACGGGATTCTGTGTTTGGTCTTCTTTGGGTCCCTCACCATTGCATTTGGGGGAGTTCAATGGAAAACGAAGATTCTCATGAGTGCCGGTCTCCAGTGGGGGTCCTCTATGCTTGGAAGCAACCCGAGGGGATGCACAGGCTTTGGGGCCGCGCGGCCCAGGTAGGTCTGATGTGCTTAGGCTCATGCCCTGAGGGGTTCATGGATTTTGGATCTCAGTATGGGTTTAGGGTTGGGGTGTAGGGTTTAGGGTTAGGGTTTAGGGCTTGGGGTTCAGGATTGAGGTTTTAGGGCTTAGGGTGTATGGAGGGAATAGGGTTGCCACTTCTTTAAAGTGTGCCACAAGCCTTGCGGGCCCTACGAAGCCTGAGGTCGGAGGTAGCCGGTAGGAGATTCAGTGTCATTGCACCCTCCGTCTCGCACCCTACAGAGAAGATTCCGGGCAAGCCTTTACGTGCCGTCATGTTCTTCGGCCCCAGCAGCCAGAAGAGCTGCAGCTCTCCAAAGTGAGCTGAGAGCTGCATTGAATTTTCGAGATGCTAAACCCAGTATCCTGCTTCCGCAAACTACACATCAAACATAGCGAAGCTGAATCCAAAGACCATAACGATCAGAAAGGATCCTGTTGGTGACGGGGGCCTTCGTCTAACCGGTGTAGACTCGAACATCCGATTTCTTCAGCAGCGACAGGTTAAACTATGTACCTTGGTGTTCCACTTTGGAACAAACTCCCACATGATACACACCCTTCAATGCCCAACCTTTAAACCCCGACAGCCCGAAAGCACCCAGCCCAAACCCTGAACCCCGACTCCTCAAGCCTCAAACCTTGAGCTCTAAACCCTACAAACCCTGTAAACTTTGTAAGCCCTCAAGCCCTCAAGCCCTGATCCCGAAACCCCTGCAGCCTCAGAGCCACAAGAACCGAACACCCATCGCAACCACCACACCTGTCAAAAGCCGACCCTCCTCTACCCACGCTTTGGCCTGGCTTCTGGCTATGCTAGAGTGGTGGGAGAACTGGGACTGGAGGCGCGCCGGCAACGTGCTTGGGAGTGCAGGCTTGACGGGATTAGGCAACACAGCACATGTTCAAGGCTCCAAGGCTCTTCGAAGAACCATCCCACAATTCGGGCGGCGGGCTTGGGTTCCGTGATCTAAGTGATCATTGTCAAGAAATTTTGGTAGTTGTTGCCATGCTGCGGGAGTGATCGGGCTCAAGGTGTAAATTGGGGGCTTGATGACTCAGTAGTGCTGTTCCGAACGGCTCCTTAATTTAATTTACTATAGAGAGCCTCCAAAATCTTCAAAGAATACGGTTCAGGATTCTCCAGGTCAGGGTCTAGAAGTTCAAGAGTTTCTACAAGCAGAGGAAAGGCCTGGCTGCTGCACTCGTGCTGCAAACTCCGGTTGCTGGATTCGTTGGTTTCGTTTAAGCTTCAGCCTTTTGCCACCGTCCCAGCTCAAGTCAGAGACATGAGAGCGTTGCATCTGAGGTCATGCCATAGCCCTTTGCAGCATGTTGCATGCGATGCAGTGTTGGAGCCCAGGTACCTTTGTGCAGGAGCAGGAGTCGACGATGAGTCGGATGAGCCGGAATCTGGGTCGTTGTCTGTTAAAAAATGCTCAAAGATGCCATTATTCAGAGATTCAGAGTCCAGTAGTCCAGTCCAGACTGACCCCTGCAGCCTGAGCATCAGCGCGGGAATGGAGCAAGCGCCAAGGAGACGGAGAATTCCACGAGTTCAAGGCTGTTTTGCTGTAGGGCTGAGGCAGTTGTCGTGGCAACCTTGCGGTAGAAGTAGAAGTGGATCCAACTCAGTAGCAACGGAAAACTTCCTGGTCGGTGCCCATATCATTCTTTCGGCTTGTGGATGAATCGGATCGGGATATTGACGACCTTATTCGATCGCTTATCGCTAGGCCGGCAGAATCACAAGCAGCCGTCGTGATGTAGATTTAGAGACCAAAAAGGACCCAGGCAATCCAAAGTCCGCCTACTCTAGTCCCTGAACTAAACCCTAAGTGCAAGACCTTAAACTGCCGTAAACTACACAGGATCTTCGGACGGAGCCCTGAATTGAAGGTTGCTTTTAGCGGTCTGCAAGTAAGGAGCTTTAGGATTCTATGCCAGGGCTTTCTAGGATTTTGCGGTTTCAGGGGGCCGAAAGCTCAAGAAGCAAAACATCGGAGGCCCGCTGCACGGCCAGCGGCGGTGCCAGCTCCAGGCCGGCCAGTACCAGCCCGGCGGGCGGCAACAGCCCGGCTTGCGAAAGCTCCGCAAACTGACGGTGCCTTGGGCTGTCAACTGTTGCTCGGAGCTGCTGACACCAACATAATAGTAGTCATAGTAATAATAGCAGTAGCNAGGTCAATAGAGTCGTGCCACATGAACTCACTGTACTTGCTGAACGTAGCGGCTGCCGCTCTGCACAAGGATTCTGTCGCATGGCCGGCTGGGGCGTAATACAGAAGCCTGAATCATTAATATAGAATATAGAGGCCTTCATAATTACCTTTCCTATCTTGGGGGTTCCATATTATAATTAAAGTGTAATGGGCCCCAAACCCCTATTCTAAGTATTAAGGCCCTTATATTGCCAATATTGCTCCTGAGGTTCCTTATGTTAATAAGTTGTACTATGATATGCCCCAAACTCTGTTCTACGCTTTGAGCTCCACATTAGGCCATCGACTCCTTGCAGGAGGTGTGTTACGTCAGTGAAGACGGTCTGGTTGCGGAGATTACTCGTATTGTTACTACTACTACTACTGCTACTACTACTACTACGACTACTACTACTACAACTACTACGACCACTGCCACCACCACCACCACCACCACTACTACTACTACTACTACTACTACCACTACTACTACTACTACCACTACTACTACTACTACTGCTATTGCAACTGCTATTAGTCTAGGGCTATGCTGGCTTTAGCTCGGGCCTAGCTAGGAAACTTCAAGTAGCGTGTTGAATATTCGAAGCTCAGTTGGCAT
>BGNK01005240.1:9336-27639 GCA_003297005.1 Symbiodinium sp. clade A Y106 | reverse complement strand
CACGGCGAAGATGATAATGATGCGGTGGTAGTGTAGTGGTAGTAGTAGTAGTAGTAGTAGTAGTAGTAGTAGTAGTAGTAGTAGTAGTAGTAGTAATAGTAGTAGTAGTAGTAGTAGTAATAGTAGCAGCAGTAGTAGCATTAATCGTCGTAGAAGCAGCAGTAGCAGTAGTAGTAGCAATAGCAGTAGCAGCAGCAATAGCAGAAGTAGTAGTAGTTTTTCGCGATGAGTCCTAAGTATTGTCGGTAAAAGGACATCTAAACACCGACTTTATAAAACACATGAACGTAGATTTTTAGGGAAGCCTGCAAAAGCTCCCCCATAAGTGAGCGCGTGCTATGCACATGCACACGGTCGTGGAGCACATGTACAGCACCATTGGTTCCGGTAGTTGGGCAGCCGACCCGAAACGGTCATATCGTCCTGCCCTCCCCGCCTCCACTCAGACCCACAAGCCGCTTGCACTGTGAGCTGATGCAGAGATTTTGGGAGGAGGTTGCCATGCACCTCTCCGCCACACAGCTAACAAGCCAGTCTTGAAGCAGCAGCATTGTATCTCAACACTCAACTCGCAAAATCTGGGACATACGAATCAAAGCTTGGGAGACAGACGGGGACGCCTGTTGCGACATCTTCTTCTAACACTCACGGTCCGACGGTGCCTGCCATGGACTCTGCTTGTCCTCCTCATCGTCCCCCATGCCCTGGCAGAACCAAAATATACACACAGGGTTTCAGGCCTCACGATGCAGCCACGGGCACAAGTCCGGTCTAGCTGAACATCCTGCCAAAGCCCGCAAAGCCCAGGCCTGCGCGGGCCAGTTGTACACGTTGTAGTTCACGTTCCTGATGATCTTGGTGCCTCCGAGAGCGGCCAGGCGCAAGCCCACGAGGTCTTGCATCAGGTTGAGCTGCGCACCTCACTACGACACCGATATGGAAATGGAAAACCCTCAGTGAAAAAGCCTGCGGACCAAGCAGCACCGTCTAAGCCGAGCTTCCTTCTTCTTGTCCGAAACGCAATGGGTTGACAGTGTATTGCGTGGGGAGATATTCGGTCACCGTCTTGGTCGACTCACTCATAGCCGAGCTCAAACGCGGCAGCCTCAATAACAAAAGAGCGGTGTCATGCCTACCATGCTTGTCATGCTCTTGCAACTGTGACTGTGCAGGGGTCTTCGCGCCTTATCTCGTCCCATGTTTTCTGGTTGGAAGATGCGCGGAAAGCTCGTAGCGCCGTCTCTTCCTGAAATGTCGGCATCGACTTAGGAGACATGGTCTGGCGCTCGTCCTTAGCGCATGGGACAACGCGATTGCACGCGGGGTGTTTCTGTGGTCTCTCGCGGCACCACGAGCCCCAGGGATTTTGTGTCAAAGCAGAATTAAAAGAGAACAATAAAATCCGCTGAAAATGTGCCCACAGGTTCTTGCTCGTGAGGATGTGATTCTTGGATCAGCGGCAGCACTGGCGGAGTCCATTGCAAACCGTGGTTCTGCTCATGGTCGATGAACGGGAGGAACGAAGCTTTGACCGAGTCCTGGGCACGGAAGGACCAGCTATAGTATTATAGCATCATACAGCCCAAAACCCTTTTTCTAAAATACCAATTAGATTCTGGCCCTAAAACCCTATTTTAAACTGTTGAGGCCCCTAGGTTACTTGGGCCGCGGCACCTCTTCCGTCCAGCAAGGGGAGAGGCGGCCTTCCTGGTAGCAGATGAAGGACAGCCAGCGTGGAAATGGCGAGAGCTTGTCCGCTTCTGTTTCGTGTGACCTGTCTTGAGAAGGGGACCCTCTCTCTCTCTCTCTCTGACCCTTAAACCCTTTTTTGCAACTGGCTAAACCCTAAACCCTGTGCACTCACCAGCAACAACACCATCGTCACTGGGCTTCCGCACGTCCGCGAGGGTACTGAGAGGGCGGAGATGGACGGACTTTGCGGCCACATGATCCAGGGCACCCGATGAAAAGGTGGATCCTGCGACGGGTTCACAGTGACGTGGCAAACTGCTGGCAAAGCTTCACACTTCCGGGGCTGGTCTCAGATTCCGACTGACGTCAGTGAGTCACAACTTGGAGGGATGGCAACTGTGTGTCAGGGTGGAAGAGTACGTAGCAGAATCCATGTGTTGGCTCTGAGTACCGATGGGTTCTTGAAATGAATCCTATAATCAATCCAGGGCCTAACTCCGATGTCATGTCGGTGATATCGCTATCTCCACTCATAAAGGCGTTGCCAAGAGTCCCGGACGCTGACAATCTGGAAAGACTGATGGCCAGATGAGATGCCTCAGACTCAGTGATATAGCCCAAAGTCAGGGCAGAACTTGGCTGATTGGCTTGCCCCTGAGCTGCAGCGGCGGTTGGTCAACATGTACAGCTCCCGGGTGCGGCTTCGAATGAGCCCACTCCCGGCGGTGAGAATGATTACCACCTCGGCAGGCACAAGAAGGCATAGGGGCGAGTGAAACCCCAAAAAGCTTGAACCGATTGAGCTCAAATTCAAGCAGACACCCCGTCTGGATCATGCGTCCCCGCCTGACCGCTGATTTTGAGATACCTGTCTAGATGGGTCTGGTCGAAGTGATCCAGAGCCAGGTTCAGACATTCCAGAGTGTTGCCTGCAGGCGTGCTGATGGATAAATGTGCAAAACTGCGACCACTGTAGGTGATGTGACAGCTGGCTAGCTCGAAAGCCCTTAGTCCAGTGGTAGCCAGATCCACTTGGCATGTCCCTGAGCAAACCGCAATCCGGCACGAGAGAGACACTTTTCAGGGTTTCCGTCTGCCTTGGTGGGACTCCACCAATTCGCCATACCGGATGCCCTGCCAGCACGATGCCTCTGCGACTGGGCAGGGGAACAGTTGTGCATGTGATACAACATCCATGACAGAATATAACGTGACTTAACCGGTATGCGAGCGTGCAGAAAAGTCTAGCATCGTATCATGCAACATCAAAACACTGCTGCAGCATCAGATCATGAAGCGTTGTAGTTATAGTACATGCATACATACATTCAGCATACATGCACCCATGGATTCATGGATACCTGCAAACACTCAAGTGTACATACAGCCGTGCATACAAGCAAACAAAACAAACACACATCAGTACATACCTACCTACCTGCCTGCTTACGGACGGACGAGGACGGATATGCGTACTTACGTACGTGCGAACGTCCGCTGGTAACATGCGCTGAGCTGCGCATGCGGGGGTAATGCACAGCAGCTTCTGGTTCAATCGAAACCGACATGGCATGGAAGAAACCAAGAACTGGGTTCAAGAAAGTCAAGCCCTAACTGAACTAAGCACCATGCAAACACTGCCAACCCTACGATTAAACACCGCCACCCGCACAGAAACACTGTTGTGGAGCACGAACCGATCGACCTCTTTCAATACCGCATGCCCAGAGCTCATGCGAAGGCAGTCGTGACAGAAAAATCCTGGACACTAACACACGCAGGACTACGAGTAGCAACAAGCCCCCGCATAGATGTCACGACGGCACACAGCGAACAGGACAGAATTGGCAACACGTTTATAAGGCCAGCATTCCAAGCACAACATCCAAGACAGTAGATTGCAACTGGAAATACGGCACCGAAATTCTGGGAAATCGCAGGTGTGTCGCATTCACAGTTGGCAGTTGCAATTGTCAAAACGTTGTCGTAGCAGTCGGACCCAAACCATGGTCGTGGTGGCGGCGGCGGTGGTTTGTCGTTGGTTTTGCCTGTTGCGATTGATCATAATTTTGTTCTTGAGGTCGTCGTGGCACTGATCCTATTGAAACGAGACTACGAACAGCCTGCGCAGGATTGCAGCCGAGCCGCTGTCTCGCCCTCAGACGAACTGCTGGTCTGTCTTGTTGGCCAGGAATCCGGATCCCGCTTGTATCGATCCTGGATGAAGTGCTGAAGAGTTTCATGCCAGGTGCTGTGAAGTGAACAAGCAAGGACGTGACAGACAGACAGACAGCCAGACAGACGGAGAGACCGACCCAGACAAAGAAGAGTATAGACCGCACAAGTTCGACAAGGCCTCTTCCTCCATGAGTGTGAGAAAAACCCGCGCCACCTGAACAAAAGCAAGACATCACTGGCTGTCATCTGACATATGCAAGGTGACAGTTGCGGCAAGAGCTTTCACACAGCTACAGCACTACCATGAACGGAGGCGCTCGATTTCGCAGTTCGCGTGCTGGTGGCATGGTGGAGGCATAGCCCTCGAAAATCACGTCATAAAGGTCCTGGTGAGAAAACAAGGTGTACATGTACACATTTCGGCGTCTGGCAGCACCACGGCTGCCAACCCTACCATGACATTGCAGTTTCCTTGAGCGAGGTTGTCGCTGTTATTCCTTTGGCTACGGTGTTTAACCTGCCTTCGGGGGAAACCAACAGGACATATGAGAAGGATGTCATGATTTGGGAACAGAGCAAAGTCGGATGAGACATGACGCGACTAAAGAAGAAGGACTCGAGAATATGAGAACCATCGAGAAACCACCGGATGACTCGCTCTTCACGACAGGAAACCAAAACAACATGAGCCGATCTCCAAATGTTGAGAGAAACAGAGCAAAGGAGAAAGACACGCGAGAAATACAGACACACACACGGGGGAGCTGCACAGGATGACATGATCCTGAGAGAAAAACCGCAATCAGAATGACAGATGGAATCAAACGGGAGAGAAGCAAACAGGAGCCGGGTGAATGGGATTGGGACGTTTGAGACAGCGGCGAGAGACACAAGAGACGTGGGAAACGAGAAGTTAATGCCGACAGCCACAGACTGGCTAGAGCTAGAGCTCTAGAGAAACCGTGAGACCTGCAGACACACCAGTGGGATGCGAAGCCATGGCAGAACCTACTGCCGGCTCGAAAGGGATTTCAGCAGATGAGACGGAGACATTACGGAATAGAGGGGAGGGCAGGCACTCTCCAAGAAGTTCTGAAGTCGAGACCGCGCGAGAGAGAGAGAGAGACTATTGGAGCTCAGCTACTTTCTGGAGAGCACGTTCAAATCGCATGCGAGCTTCGCAATGCTTAAGAAGTCTCTCAGGCAACATCTACACAAGGATTTGCAACACGGAGATGCACCCGAGTCCTTCTGTTCAGGGGCAGGCCCTACGGCTGTAAAAGCCTGGCGGTTGGGCGACCTGGGGAAAGCTATTACAAGATGTGATACGTGATCGATGACCATACATAAGCTTGCAAACCAGACCTGAGGCATGCTGTCTGTGCGGCTTTCAAACGACGTCTACCCCCTCTAGTCAGCCCTATGCCCTATGCCCAACCAACGCCAAAGCTGTGCACTTTGCCTCCTGGTGCTGACTTGGCAGAATTTTCAAAAGGAAGCTGACGCCTCGATCTGTTTTGGGGGGCGGAGCCTCGGCGAAGCACTGGGCGAAGTCTCTTCGTTCGCTGACTCAGAATGCTCCTCAGTTCTTGGTCAAGCCAAGCTGCCCTAGGGCAAACCTGCATGGAGCCAGCTAGAAACGAACCAGCCTAGACTCCTTGGCCCGCGCAAAGAGAATGATGCGCAGGAAGTGGCTGGTGCTCCGCTTTCCGGATGGCACCGCGCATGCCCGTTCGAGGCACTGGCCTGCGCGCGGCGCGTGGCTTTGTCACTCTGAGCCAGGTCCAACAGAACTGCGAGGCCCTGGCCAAAGCACTCCAGGAGAACTTCCCAGTAGTATCTTCCAAAGAGGCCGAAGGAAAACCTTGCCACGTTTCTCATGCTGTGTTGTGCTCGTGTCTCGTCGCCGTCATGCTTGCTGCAGCTGAGGAACAGCTCAGCACTCACCTCGATGAGCAGAAACATGTGCGTGCTGGACGACCTTGCAGCAGACAGCTCTTGAGTCATCAGCTCGCTGAATCCGGACGAGAGAGGGTTTTCTGCTGGGCCAACGACCTGAAGGCAACGTCAGTCTTCACGCCCACCATGCCACACGCAGCGGCTTTCCCATCTGCTGAGACGAGCTTGTCCTGATAAGCTGCTGCACAACGTCCTGTGCCTGCTCGCAAAACTCTACGACATGCACATGATGCACATGAGATTACAGGTTGCCAAGGCTCTATGCTGCTGGAGGGAACGTGCTCACAAAAGTTTTGGCGGAAACCGCGATAGATCAACCGCCCCTTGTGCTGCATCATTGCCAGCTGAAGCTGCCACAAATCGCCTTCGTCGCTCGGGCAGACCCGTCTACATGAGCGAGGCTCACCAACATCTCAACCTGAACCTTACACGTGCCCTCCCCGAACCCCCGAAAAAAGGATTATTCTCAGGTAAGCTGCGCTTTGACATGTAGGTGTCACCGATGACCATGACCATCTCCTTCAGAGCGGCCTCCTGGGGTTCAGAGCGAACCCATGGTCCAAGGCTTAGGCCCCGCCCCTTTTTTTGGTCCTTCTCTTCGGCCAAGACTAGCTTCGCCTTTTTCTCGAGATCTCCCGTGAGACTTGCCTCAGACCAACGCGCGGGATCGGGGGAATCGGGGGCTCGGCCCCAGGTCGCAGCTCGAAAGGCTTCTGCTTCTATGGCTGCCACATTGACTGTCACACTTGAGTCTTTGATTGGTGGACAACATGATCAGCCTCCAAGCCTCCCTGAACCGACAAGTAGCATCGAATCCGCCGGCCGAGGGGCAGCATTCAGAATAGACTTCAAAATCGAAATTGTACCGGTCTTCAGCTTCTCTGAGAAGGACTCCGTATGCGCTCGAACGAAAAACCTGAGAAGAGGGAGTGGAAGGTGATCCTTACAGTGGCAGTAGCTGTTTCCATCGGGCACGTTCCGTTGATAGCCGGCACACTAGCTACCAAGCCGGGGCTGGTGGCAAGCTAGCCAGCCTTCGGGCGCATGCGAGAAGTCGTACAGTAATCGAAGCGCGAGGACACATGTAAAATCTGCCTATGTGTGAGAAGATTAACGCGCAATGCAGCAAGAAGCTTCGCCGTGGATAGTCCGGCTGAGCCCACTGAATCCAACCCACGAGTGAAGCTGCTTATCTGCAAACCCTCAAATGCTTGGCATGGACTGCCAGAAGATGAAGAGAAGCCGAAGCGTTATGATCACAGAGAGCCTGTCATGGTAGTGTCTGAACCTTTGATTAGTCTACGTCCCCTTCTCAGGGCACCAAACCTCCATGGTCCCGCCAGGACGAGACACGGGAAGTCTGGCTTCTCGGAAAACTTGACCCGAACGAGCCTCGCGTTGAGGGGGTTTGGACTCGCTCGTTCCAAGCAGGCACGGAGGCGAAGAGTCTCAGGGTTGCGGCACTCTCGGACAAGCAAGGTGAGGTTATTGGTGTGTAGTCGGTCGAGGTGAAACACATCCGAGACTGTTCGACAGCACAGTTACGGTACACTTGCACTAGCCAAGCATACATAATTTTTGATCAACTCTAGATTTGGCTCGTTCGGAGGAGCCTTGTTACAAGGGAATGGTTGTCACTAAAGGGCAATTACCAGGCTACGCTACTCAGCAGGGCACTGACGAATCCCAAGGCTCGTGCAGTGAAACTTGCTTGTTTACTCTCTCACAACTCGGACAAGCCAGGCAAGGTTCAACCGGTGCGAGTCGGTGTGACACTGTTTGCAGGTGCCATGGTTTCGACTCTCTCTCTTTCTCTAGCTCGCACAAGGCCAGTAAGGCTCCAGGCCCTTGTACCTACGCTCGCGGACTCTCGTGGGCTTTCGGCGCTCACACTCGGACAAGCCAGGCGAGGTTGTTGGTACGCAGTCGCGGGTTTTGGGGTTTCGCTGCAGGGCTCTTGCAACGGTCAAGGCTTCAACAGAATTGGTACAACGCGGCAGCCAAGCTGAATCTGGATAGCACAAACTCACGCATCTCCTGGATCGGGCCTTCTGCACTAGTCTGCACGAGGTTCTCCGAAAAGTCCGAAGAAAACCCTGCAAAACCTGTCGAAAATGAGACCGAGGTGCGCCCCCTCTGAAAAGTGGTTCTTCAGAGAGGTCGGGAGCAGAACGGGCCGGGACTCCTGGATCTCGAGGCAGCGGACAATGCCTCTCGTTAAGCCCTGGCCCTGAGGCTCAGCCCATGTCAGCCCACTCCGCACGCGCGAAGCCGCGAAGTGAGACAAAGATCGAAACATCAAGAAAAACGCTCCTCCTCATGCCAGGTCCACAGAACCTCTGGTTCTGGCTTCACCGCGCCATCATCTTGCGGTTGCTGTTTCCGTGCCTAAGCCGGGATGGATGTAGGGTGCTCGAAAAGTACTGATTAAGTACTGATCGGATGGTTCAACTGGCGAGGTGCAGCTTCAAATCTTGCCACAATGGAACCTCCCAGCCCTCTGCGCACGGGCATCTGACCTCAAGTCTTTCACTTCGGAGCAGCGGGGCTTCGGTGGGTTCGTCGCACGAAAGAGGAAGGCTTGCTTGGGATGTGGCCACTGCAACCACTTCAAGATGGCTGGTGCTGTCTCATCCGCCGGTGGCTGCGAATGCATTCCGCATGGCGCTTCGATGCGGAAAGCGTTGTGCAAAAGCTTGTCTGGGCTAGCAATGCATGTCCATGCTCGCCCGATGTTTTCACTTAACCCCAGGCACATCTAGGTCATAGCAGCCATGGTGATGGTCTTCATTCTACCACGTTGAGCCGCAGCTGCAGTTTTGCAATGCCATCTCACTGCCTGGCTGCACCAAGGAAGTCAGCAACATTGCTCAAAATTCCGTCGCACTCCTGTCACCATTTCCCCTGCCCGAGAACAATCTTCAAGGCATCCTCGTCCGACCCGTCGTCATCAGGCCGTCGCTTCTCCTTCAAAGCCTCGAGAACAAGGCCCCAGTGAGCCTGACAGCCGGAGGTGAAAAACCGAAGAAACAGCACTGAGCTGGCTCCGTGTTCCCTGGTGTTCCCTCAACTTCCCCCGATTGCAGCGGTCTCCACAGGGTCGCCTGCACCAGGCTTCCCAGGTCGGACCTATCCTTGAGGCCCTTCAGGCACTCCTGGACGATGAGGATGAAGGCCATGGCATGAGACCTGGAGATGGGAGGTCAGAGCCCGGTGTAGCCCCAAGCCCCGTGCTTCGCCTGCTTCTGGTTATGTCATCATGAGCATCCTGCGTGCTAGTAATTCGCTCGTTTTCGTATTCTCACCATCATCGACACTATAAGTTCTAATCGGCCTCATGACTATGGCTCTGACTCTGACGATGAGTATGACTATGACCATGACTATGATATTTGCAACTACGATTACCATTAGAATCAAACTACTGTTCAACATCACCAGCACGATTGCCATCAAGTTGTTCTTGCTACTACTGGTTACTGCCGTCGCACTACTACTGCTGCTGCTGCTGCTGCTGCTACTGCTACTACTACTACTACTCCTACTACTACTACTACTACTACTACTACTAGTACTTCATCATCATCATCATCATGTTTCTTCGCTTTTATAGTCGGTACTACTCGGGTTCTTGTCATGACTGTAAGAGTCATCATCATCACCACTACTTGTTGCGTGTAGGGGCTCTGGTTGCTCGTACTGTTCCTCTCGCCATGACTGACGATCATCAGATTAATGTTGTTGCTATCGGGCTATGGTTGACATTACGTCTCTCATTCTTCTTAGAGTGACTATCAGTAGCAGAGTGTTTGTTGTTGCTGTTGTTGTTAGTATAAGTAGTCGTCGTCATACCTAGAGAAGGAGAAGTAGTCGTCGTCGTGGTGGTGGTAGTAGGAGTAGTATAGTAGGAGTAGTAGTGGGAGTGCCTCTTGCATGGCTGAACGAGTAGCTCGTTGTGGTTGTTGTAGGAGGTTACTAGCATGGTTGCTGTCTCTACTGTTGTAGCATGTCTTGCACTCCGTCTCTAGCAATTATGTTAATTTGCTGTTGGTGTTCTTATGAGTATTCGAACTTCTGTCCACTATCATTATGACTATTCTCCTCATCGTTGGTGGCGGTGTTACAGTGGTGTTGGTGGTTGGTTCTTGGCGTCGTTTTTGCTGTTGCCGCTGTTGTTGTTGATGTTGCTCTTCTTGTTGTTGTTGTTGTTGCTGCTGCTGCGGTTGTCGTTTTCCCTGTCACTGTTGCTGTCATAGCTGTTGCTGTTGCTTTTGCTGCTTTTGTCACTACTAGGTCACTACTGTAGCACTCGTCACCTCACGTTGCTACTACAGTACCATTATCTTTGTTGTAAGTTGGCATTACTGTTGTTACCAAGGTCTTCAGGATGTAGCTTAATGACTTGTCCTTCGCATCCGAAGGGACGGCCAGCTGCATATGACACGATCTCTTTGGAGGCCTGGCAACTGGGCCATCCTCCCCACCCTACCGAAGGCGCACCTCACCAGGGCATGGACACCCGGATCGCGAGCCAGGTGATTGACCAGCTTGGCAAAGGCCTCAGCCGGCCCGCGCGTTCGAGTCTCAACTGCACAGAAAACGAACCAAACATAAGACATATGACAGCGGTTTGAGAACAGCAAAAGATTTTTACGGTCTCGGAAAAAGACCGAAGGTGTGGACTCCTTCGCCAGGCGGCCAAGCGGGCTTGGCAAGCTAGTGGATCCTCTGTGGCAGCGGCCAGGCTGGCCAAGTGGCCCTGACGGGTTGTATGTCATGCTTTTCAGACTCAACCCAAGTTTTTCAATGCAGAGGACTGCATGAAAGCTTATGTTGACTTGTGCCCGTGCGATGGCGGTCTGCAGAAAGTTGCTGCCACGCTTGCTCGATTCACGGCTTGTTCTCTTCGAGATCTTGTAGGAGAGCAGCCCCATCCCCCGTGCTACCTTGCGAAATTCTGGTTCAGGCCCTGTGTTTGTTTTGACACGGCGCCTCCCCACACTTCCCTGTGTAATGTGAAAGTGCCTGGTCAAGCCTTGCGTTGGTTTGGACGTGATCTCCATTGAAAGACAGTACCACACGTGCTCTGGGAGTGCCTACTCTGCTTGTGGAAAGTGCTGCAGTCTTGCTGGAGCCTTGTGTTCGTTGTCACGAACACTCCATTGATGTGGCTAGACACGGGCCTCCTCCAAGCGGAAGTCATTGCTCAGGGGCCACAAGAGACCGTCGGGCACCTCACAAAGATTGCATCAACGCGATTCAGTGCAGCGGAACAGTAGTACATGCTGCTGGTGCTCAAGATCAGTATCAATTTCCCCTATTGATCTAGCGACTTTGTAGAGCTCCATGGCCTGGAGGAGCGTTTAAAGCATTCGGTCTGCAATTGCACCGGCCTTGTCTAACTCCTTTGCAGGTCCGAGGTCAAAGTCACTGGGCATGCCTTGCTCATCCAGCACCCGCGGATTTTAACTCGTAGTTACACGGTCCACTTGCAACTGGCTGAGTTTGCTCCAATGTAAGGGCGTGCAGAGAGCTCCATACTAAACGTCACTGCCAGGTTGCCGAAAGCCAGGGCAGAAAGCAGCTCCAGTGTGCTGTGGGGCCTGCAGGCATTCGACGAGGGGCATTCAGAGCAAGATATTGTTGAATCAGTTGTGGACACGGCTCTTCTGCTGCAAATACTTCCTGGTGACGATTAAGGCCGGGGTCACTTCTGTTTGCTGTATCCCAGAGTTGGAATTCCCACCTGGGCTCCACGGCTGTTTCGCGCTGGCCCTCGTGCCGCGCGAGTACAGCTGGGTCCAGAAGTCGGCCCAGGATGCTCTGGCATGCCTAAACACAAACTGCAGGAACAAGATGGTCCCAATAGGGAGCTCCGCTACAATCAGATGCAACGCTCAAGACTTTGTGGCAAATCGGGCCATGCTGATCCAACTTGGTAGGGGGCTTGGCCCTGGAGCTCCAGAACGCTGGTGCGTGCGACACCATACTCCCCATCTCGCCTAGCAAGTACCGCACAGATGCTTCTGCTCTGTTTTTTGAAGCACCAAAGCAGCTGCAGGCCTGACGAGGAGGCGGTCGCTTTCGCGGCCCTCGAAACGGAAGACGGGGCCGACCAACATGTGCAGGGCGACGGCCTCGGTACTTCCCGGTGAATTCTCAGAAAGGAACACAACCGAGCCCTGAGCCCAAAACACTGACATCCAGATCGCACAGCTGTGGGGCAGACCAAGGCACGACATATCTCAGTGCCGCCTCTGCTTCGACGCGTTGCACGCCGCTGCGCCGGGCATCCACTAGGGCGCCACCGATGTAGGCACCCGCTGCCAGAACAGCACGGGTGCAGATCCTGCATATGGTATCCAATGCAAAAATTTGCCGCCGGTCCGCTTCCGTGCGTCAACATGACTTAACATCTTACGGTGCAAACCTAAGAACCAAGACAAAGCAATGGCAAAGCAGCATTATCTGCAGCTGAGCATCTCCAGGGTGTTCAGCACCCGCTGGCTATACAGGTTGCCTCAGACTTTGGACTTGGCTTTTTCCTTCAAAAAGTCATCTCTACTTCGTGTGCGTGTCGGCAGGACGTAACTGCTGACCTGGTGCAATCAACGTGAGAACTTTGCACGTGTTCGAGCAGCATCTTCCGACGCTGCAGCGACCATAGGATTTTGTCCACACCTGCAGCAGGGGCGATCTTCCGCCCACAAGCTCGTACGTCGTATGCTCGCAAAGCACCAGGCGACTTGAGAAGGTCGAAAACACTGGACTTATCACATTGCGGAAGGTCCGAACTCAACTTCCCAGCACCGCCAAAGACGAACGGGTTTGTCACCTCACCTCTTTTTCGCTAGTTCGGCCAGGTTGCCCATACGCTCGATGGAAGCCATCCGCTGCTGCACTCGCGGATCCAAGCCGCCTGAAGGCTTTGTCTCTTGCCATGCCAACCAGAACAAAGCACAGCAACATGACTTCAGCAAAAGTGTGAGAGGATCCGGGCACGCGGAGCTACGATAGACTTGTTACTTGTTGAGTTTTCAAGAGAGTATTGAGTCTACGAAATCTCGATTCTGGTGTTGAAGCCCAATCCCTATGGCTTTTCGGCATCTTTCTCCCATCCCCGGACCGGACCCACCCTGCCTACATCATCGTCCGAGGCAAACAGCGGATTCTGAGGCTCGGCGGAGACCTCTTCCTGCGGTGCATAGCACTGTGCTAGGTCCTCTTCGCACTTGAAAATGGCGCAAGATCCGCAACTTGGCTCCTCCTCAACAGACTGGCCATTCGCCAACAGCTCGAGCTTGGCATGGCGCTGCCCGCGAACTTCCTCCAGCGGCGTGTAGCCGTAGCTGATGGCCTCAGTCAGTGCGGTCGAATGCAGAATGCTAACAACCGCTGAGCAATGCATGTTCGAAGGCTTGGGTAGCAGGCATATTGATCGTATCTGCCCGGCCCGCCAAGGAAGTGTCCACCGAAAACAGGCTTGGCAGGATCGGAAGTATCAAGGTCATCCGGGTAGTCCATGACCTAGTGTAGCGATTAGACATGTCATGTGCCTGCTGTCTCCGTGGTGATGTCGAGTTCAAGACAAGCGTCGGAGGAATGCCCGTCCTCTGCTGCGATAAAGTTATGTCGCAGTCCGAGGGTGTGCCCCACCTCATGCACCACCGTCTCCAACAAGTACTTCATGACATCCGGGTCGTCTGCGTCTAGCAGTGGCTGCTGGCAGGAGTTGCTGTCCGCTGACTTTAGCAATGTTTCCGACAAGTCGGAGGGCACTTTCACATGCGGCTTCAAGCCCAGCATGACACTGGCCATCAAGATCTCGCCACTCCGATAATCAAAGGCACTTGGACCATAACCCAGCAAACCTTTGGTCGACGGGTTGGTCATGAAGATCGCGATGTGGCGACCATCGCCAGGATGGTACTCCTCTGGGTAGTCACTGTCATCTGGGCCCACACAGCGAAGCACTGGTCGGCCAACCACTGGCTCGAATGCAGCATTCCAGGCATGCACGCCCTTCTTGATCGTCTCATGGTACAGCTTTGGTACAGCCCGATCGATCACGTACTGGAGCTCGTGGTGTCTTGTTAGGTCCCACCTAGAGATGACGTGTTGGATGCTCGTGGCCTGCCGCGGCCCCCCTACCAGGATGGAGTTGGTAAAGAAGCCAACCCGAGGATCAGATGGACGCGGCACCATGGGGACTTCTGGCAATGCCGAGAAAGCCACCTGACATTCTCAACAAAAGAGTTCGAGTGTACCTCTGAGGCGCAGGAACATTAGTGATCACCAGTTCCATATCACAAGCTGGAGTGGATCAAAACATAGAACAGCAACTGCTGTGCAAGGAGCCGTGTAGTACACCGTGAGCGAACTCTGCGCAGACTTCACTGGCATTTTGGACGGCTGCTGCGTCGAGCACCGCACCAAGAAGTTTGAAGCATAGCCCCTCATTTCCTGCAGCATACACAGTGCAGTGGGCAGGCCAGTTGCTGTCCCACGCAATGCCGAGATGCCAGGATCTGCGTGTGCTCCATGTCTCCCTTGAAGTACTCGGAGAAGCGTTTTAGCCAGTCTGTCAGGTCAAGCAGGAACTCCTTCAAGCGTGCAATCAAAGGTACGGTCAAGCGCATCGTCTGCGACTAGATTCTCCTCCATCCCGTTCTGCGCCACAGGCTCTAGCTTGGCGATGTGGCCAGGTCGCATGCCGCCACTGGCATTGAAGTACATAGTGCCTGACGATACACTGCTGACAATCATCTGTGGGCAAAGCGGCAAAGCTTGGGGTAAGTCCCAAGTCCTGCCTTCCAAGTCTTCGTTGCTCAGCCTGTCCTGCGCCTGTGTGATATCGCTTGGCTGCGGCTCTGCTCTGGCATGTTCTGGAGTCCCTGCCTCGATGAGCAAGACATCCCGGCCACTGGGTGCGATGCCGAAGCAGAGGCCCATGTTTTTCGGATGCTGGTTGAACCTCGAACTCCAAGGAGTCTCCGAAAGCGGTCCGTCCGACCGAGGTCTGCATGCGAGCAGAGAGGCATTTCCGGGTAAGAGCCCTCCATGCCATCCAAGGTCAGGGTGGGAACGAAGAGGCGGTCCAGCTCCGCCGCTTGAACTTGCAAGCAGAGCCGCTCACAGCCTTCAAGTGGGGGTACTGCTAGCAAAAACACAACTTCCCTCCGTTCGCCTCGCCTTTCCAGGATCTTCTCCTCTCGCGCTCTTCCTTCAACAAGTACACCTTGTGGAAGCTGCTCACCTCCTCAGACTCCAAAGACATGACTGAGCGGGGAAGCCACTCTGGCAAGTGCCACAGATCCAACTGCACACAGTCCTCCTGTGAACTTCGTTGACAGTTGATTATCAGTTTGCAGAGCTCGCCAAGTCTCCGTGTAGCGGTGTTTGCGAAGGAATTCCTCGACACAAGGCCGACAGCTTACAGCGCTCTTTGACTTGTCCATGAGGGACTGCTCCAGCTCCGCTGCAGTGACCAGGTCCTGCACTGTTCAAGCTTGACTGGCTGGGCAAGCTTTCTCTTCCATATTCTCCCATGTTCAGCTGTCCTCGCGCAGCACCTGTCGCTCCTCCCCCTGCCGCAGCACCGCCGCGGCCGCCGCGCGGAAGGCAGCCGAGGCGATGGCATCCGCATTGAGGTCGAAGCGGCCACCAAGCTCCTGAACAGGCAACTTAACGTCTGTCGTTGAGGACTTCAGAGTACCATGGTGACGGCGTGACTCTGAGATGTCTGACTGTTGATCGTGACAATGTAGCAGAGCAAGCTGGTGCTTTTGGGGTGGCGGCGCCGGCGGGCCTCGAAGTCGACGTCCGATGCCAGAGGCACGCGCGGTGGCAGCGCTGAGCGCCACAGCGCCTTGCGCTGTGCGGCGCTGGGATGGTCGAACAAGACCATGAACCTTGGCACAGCGACATCCCAGCACGGCTTACTAAGAATGCAAGCCGGTCTGAGCAGCCCCTACCCCATGACATGAGGTATTGCGAGTTCTACGCTCTAGCTGACTCTAGCTGACTCTAGCTGAGACTGGCGGTGCAGCCTGACCCAGCAGACAGGACTAAGATCTGGTATTGAAGAAAAGCTGCTTGATCAAGCGGGCAAACTCCTTAGATGTCCCAAACGTGTGAGATGCACATTCGCAACTGCCTGGCCCCTTGCGATGCCCGTGCCGTGCCTGCGGTAGGAGCTGCAAGCGGAACACATCCTCCGAGGTCACCAACAGCAGCACGACACCAGAGAAGCGCTCGATGTGAAATGCCAACTGCTGGAACGTCGTGTCCAGACCACTGTCCGCATCGTCCAGGAAGTTCTCCTTTGCAACACACAGCAATTCAGAGCTGGAGGGTGGGTTCGCTTCTCAAGTTTGAGCAGAGTGTCTGGGCGGATGCCCTCAATCACGAGCACCGCATCCGCAGCTTTCGCCTCCTGATGCAACATGGCGACAATGGCAGGTTCGGAGGTGATGCTGCAGAGGACAAGGGCCCTTGTCTCACCTCGAAGGTGGTCTCCAAGGAGCTAGACCCGTTGGACTTGGAGAGCCGCAGCTCAGAACTTGCCTGGCGGCCGGATCGCACTGATGCATACCACCTTTGGGAAGGGTCAGAGTAGGACTTCGATGTCAGGACCAAGACTGAAACCGAAACCCCTGTCTGATGATTGCTCTTGGCATTGAGCCCAATCAGAAGCCCAGGATAGGACGCAACTGCCACAAGTCCAGATCCGAGAATCCTCAGCCCTGCACCCTGTAGACTTGTGAACCAAGAGCTTGGGACCCGAGCTCGAAAACGTCACCTCCTCCCTTGGGAGTAAATTGTTTAAAATCTGTCTAAAGACTGGCATGTAGAAGTCTAGTGACTGCACCGCCCTTGCTACAATCCAAAGACGCTGGCGTGCGGAGCATGCATGTGCCCGCTGAGCTTGCAAAGCATATACCCACAAACAAAATTGCTGGCCCAAAGCACTGCCAACTTCAGCTCTAAGCCCGCGGCGGGCTTTAAGTCGGGGTACGACTAGCATTATCGCGGTCAGCAGGTTTACGATCGTGAGTCCTTTTCGTAAGACTGTTCATAAATAGCACCAGCAGCAGCAGGAGGAGGAGTAGCAGTAGTAGTAATCCTTGTAGTCGTAGTGGTAGTGGTCGTGGCCGTGGTCGTGGTAGTAGGAATCAGAGTCGGAGTAGGAGGAGGAGTAGGAGTACGTTACTTAGGAGCAGGAGAGAAGGAGGAGAAGGAGGAGGAGGACAAGGAGAAACAAGAAGGATGAGCAGCCGCAGGAGCAGCCATAGCTAGCCTCGGCTGCAGCTGAGCCGTAGCAAAGGCAGCAGAGTCGTCGTAGGGCCAAGGCCAGGGAGCAGTACTTCAGTCACAGCAGCAACGTTGTCCATGCTGTGGCTACTTCAAGCATGGCTCGCCCGGCCAACTCTGGGAAGTTCACGACCTTCAGCGCCCGCCCGAACTCGAAGCCCAAAGCCTCGCTCTTCAAATGCTGAAAGCTGAACACTGCTTGGCGACTCAGAAAGTTAGAAAAGGACGTCAAGTTCAGAGGGTTTTTGCAGGCAGGGGAGAAAGACCAACACCAAGTGGTTTCGACTTTCACTCTCGCATACTCTCGATTCACAGCAAGCGGTCCAAGAAAGAATTCGCTGGTACACTGGGAATACTTGGACTTCCTCAAGATAGCCGGCCCTGACTCGCTGCAAAGATCCGATTTCCTACAGTGACATGGTGGTTCAACCAAGGAACTTCATCAGCAATTCAATTACGACTCCCTGCTGCACACGTGTCCGGCGACTAGTGTCCATTTTACTGGAAACGGCTCCTTACACAAGGCAATGCATAAGGAAAAGCCAGGTTTTGGAAGTGAAGGGGCGGGGAGGAGGGGGAGCATAAGGAAAAGCCAGGTGAGCATAAGGAAAAGCCCGGTTCACGTAACGAAAAGCCCGGTTCGCATAAGAGCAGAAACCGTTAGCATAAAAAAAAGTCGGGGGCATAAGGTCTCTCCCACAGCATAAGAAAAAATACCATGCCCATGGCCCATGACTTATTATACGCTATTGCTGCTGCTCCTCCATGTACAAGTTTCCTTGTCGCTCATTGCTGCTGGTAGATTTGCCTTTGCTGGAGTTTTCCGCTTTCAAGCACATGCCGCAGACCCTGCACCACAGTTGGCTTTTCCTTATGCTCCCCCCTCCGCCCTCCTTCCCCCCCAAAAGTTGGGCGCCACCGTGCCAGGCTGCACGAACCTCGGACGACCTCCGCTCACACAACCGCAATCCGAAATGCTCTTCCGCAGCATTGGCGCACGCCTGTTTTCTTCGTGGCTATAGATTTTTGCCACGTGCACAGGCAACGCCCGTCGTGCATAACCTCACACCGCCTGTGTCCGTTTCGAGTTCAGAGCATCCGTGGCCCGGCCATGATGACGTCCGTGGACGGTCCGGTCCTGATGACGTCCATGGTCTAGTT
>BGNK01005239.1:23866-41538 GCA_003297005.1 Symbiodinium sp. clade A Y106 | reverse complement strand
CTTAGCGGCCTTAGCGTGTCATCCTTGCACGGCGGGGCCATGCTATGCTTCTTGGCTTGTGCGTGTCATCTTTGTGCAGGGGCTTTATATGCAAGGCCCTTGCCTCGCACCCTAAACCCAGAAACCCTGCACCTCGCTTTCCTGCAGCTCTCTGCGAGGATCGCAAGCAGATCGAGAAGGAGCCGCTACTGTATCCCTCCCTACGCCCTCAGGTGTTCGCCTTTGACAAACAAAAGTTGCAAAAAATCCTACAAGGGTCGGGTCCTATAAGGGGTTTCATAGGAGTCTCTAAGGGTGCCACACCCTAAACCCTAAACCCTAAACCCCGCTATGAGTGCTGTATAGGGTTTCATACTACATAGGAGAGTCCTGAGGCCCCCCAAGGTCTTCAGGTCTAGCCTTTGGGGTTCAGAGCTCGGAACAAATAACATAACAGCCGTAGTTGTGTGTATCTAAATATAGATATATGTACAGGTATAGTATGTATACATGTATATTTTTTTATGTATGTATATATAGAGCGAGAGATAGAGACACACACACACACAACGCACATATACCGTTTGAATATGTGCGTCTGGTTCACACACACACACTATATCTCTCTAACATTGATTGTTTTAATGTGTGCACGTATCTGCTTGTTCGGCCTGTATATATACCTAGATGTATACATACAGGTGTATGTATAGATGTATGTGCAAGTATATGTATGTATACATATATGTGCATGCTGAAGCATCGCATACATGCGCAAGTACATAGGCATTTCTGGTGCTTTGATATGTACGCATTCTATGCTGTTGTATGTTATGCTATGTCATGTTTTGTCTTCCGTACTATGTCATACGAAACATTCATCACCCGACTTCTGTAGGATTTGCCGCGAACCTTTGCAGCTCTTCCGCCGCTGAAGAATCCGGAAGATGAGGCAATGGAGTGTCGAGGGTTTGGGGATTAGACGGTATTAGTTGGGGCTATGGTGTTCTCGGGTTTAAGGTTTCGGGTTGATTATTCGGGGGGCTAGCTTCGTGGCGCAAAGTGTGTGGCTTCGAACCGGAAGAACTCGCAGCAGATGTGCGGAGCATTGAAGGAGTGCTGAAACAAACACCAGAACTTTCTGCTGCTCTGGACTCTGAGCCCGGGCAGAACGACGCCGTCACGACGACGACTATACCACCACCACCACCACGACGACGACTACTACTTCTGCTGCTGGTACTGCTACCGACTCCAAAGCTTGAAACCCCAAATAGACATACCAATCCCTACACTCGAAGACCGTAAAGCTTGAGACACTGCAGTCTCCATCTGCGTCAGGAATATCTGAAGCCGCTGCTAAAGCGAGTGCTAGCCGCCTACATCGAGAGAGGCGGGGTGCACCAGGCGTAGGGGGCGCCGCAAAGCCCTTGTGTTTTGAGGATCATAACATTCGTCCCCAACTCACAATCCCATAGAGCGCAGCAAGTACTGTTACCCGTATATACTGCAAGTACAGCAGTAGAAGAGGATCATGTCAGGGCAACCAAAGAGCCCAAACTCGAAACCTTGAGCCCTCCCCGGCAGGCCGGAACCCTAGACCCGGAAACGTGCGGAAAAGGAAGACAAACTAAGTGAAATTGGAAGTTAAATCATAATTAAATTAGATCTTGGATGAACCCGAAGCCCGAAACCCGAAGCCCTAAACCCTAAACTGTCGAGAGCCAGTGACCATTTACATCGGTGCTCGAGACTTCCCGGCCGAGCGTCTCTAGAGAACGGTGTAGAGTTTTAGGGTTTGCGGTTGGGAGGGGAGCCATTATTGTTTCGAAGACGATATTCTAGAAAACCCAAAATGGTTGCGATCCCGGTAGGCCAGGACCTGTTAACCTTAGTTGCGGGGATACGATAGGCAGGTGCGCCCCAACCTTTTAAAGAAGCACACCCACCGCACTCATAGTGTAGACAGCTCGAAGCCTAATCCCCAAACCTGAGACGAAAAAGGGACGTCCAAAAAAAAAACAAACTGATCTCTAAACGCACTAAACCAGAAATCATACACCACACCCTCGGCCCGGCCCCGAGGCCTAAAAACCCTAAGCCCCGAGTCGCATCCTTCCAGGTCGAGCTGTAGGTGCCGCATCCCGGGCGGGGATCTCTGAGGTCGAAGCTCAAAAACAGGTAATAATATTAATAGAAAATAATAATAACAACAATAGTAGTAATAACATACATACTAATACTAATAGGAATAGTAATAATAAACATAGTAATAATAAGAGTTATCTCTTCGGTCTCTGTTTTGCTTTTGGCAGTGCTTCTTATGCGGTGTGTAGTGAGCTTATATTATAGGGCTTTATATCCCCACATGGCTGCTAGACTCGACGGCTGTGCATGCATGTACAGTTGGGATTACATTACATGGGTGAGTTTTGGTAGTTGTTTTGGGATTCAGTTCGCGGTTTACGGTTTCGGGTTCAGGGAGCGGACATTCTGAAGTCAGCATCGCAAGTAGGCTCAAGGAAAGTATGAAACACTGTCGACCTCGCGAGGCACGCTGCACTGAGTCGTAAGAAGCCATGAGATGTTGTTGTAGCCTCGTACATTCATCCTCGTGATGCGAACGAACACAACAGCACTAGCGATAATGGCAGTGACTCTGACTGTAGTAAGAACTTTAGGAAGAAGGGCTTGTTGATGGTTCAGTACTCTCGGCCGCCGAATGAGAGATGTATGAGAGGAAACAAGGTTACCAGCATGTCTCAGATGTTGCCGCCAAGAGCATGTTTCAATGAATTGTACTTGTTCGATAGCACAGAAATTATACGGTATATTATACAGAGATATAGGTAGGTAGTTAGATAGATAGAGAGACGACAGTATGCCATGCAGGTTAGTTGCGAGATGATGGCATGCAGACGGTGCATCTGAGTAAGGCCAACGGTGTTGCAGCCTTCTCCATGGCTGTCACGACGGCTCGGTGCGCTCCTGCCCGAACACCCGCCCGGCACCGTGGTTCCCACTGTGCAATTAGCGTAGCAGCTCTATTGCATTTGTAAGCTTGCTGTGCTTCCGGACTTGAAGCAGTGGGTTACACAACGTAAAGGCATTTGTACATGTTTATGTTTTTGTATGATTATGTGTGCCGACTGAGTTGAAAGCACAGCCTGGAAGGCTTCTCGTTCAGGTGCACACGAAGCACGCTCTGAATCGGCTGCTGTGATTGCTGCATTGGCCGCTTCGGGCTCTCAATGCACAGCTTTCCCTTCTCCTCTCTCCTACCGGGACTCCTACCCTTGTCCCAGTCGCATCTGCCGCAGACAACCAGCTGACTGGCCCGCATTTGTAAACTCGATGATTTCTCCTCGCAGAGCAGGGTTGCTTGTTGCAGGGATTCTGACTTCATCTCTCGTACACTGTGCGGTGCCGGAAGCATGCTGCCGCCGCTGGTGGCGATCAGCCGCGGTGGTCACGGCCTGCCGGGTTTGGGACTGTCTTGATTGGGACCGCAAGGTCTACAGCAGTAAGCAGTGCTGCTGTTAGCCGCTGCAGTCGGGATGTGCAGCTTGTTGAGACATGTTCCGCAAGGCCAGCCGAAAAAGGATGCCGAGGCCACCAGCATGGAGCGTGAAGCTGGCTGGAATGCCATATCCAAAGCAGTACTGCCTTGCACGCGTGCGCTTGCAGTCGTCTTGTGGCGATGGCCTGTCACTCTAGCGCTGATATGCATCTTTGGCCTCAGTGCTGTGCGAGACGACACTGCCAGTCCATCTGTATCCGCAGCTGGATCTTCCAGGCGATTGCTGCCAAGAAGCCGGTCGTCCCGGACCGCTTTGCAGAGAAGGCTGCCAACTTCAAGGCAGCGGTCGACTCTGTGCGGATGTGCGGTGGGCAGGAAGCACGCACTGGCATTTGGCTGCGATCCGCGTTAAGATGCGGGACATGATGCGGCATGTATTGTACGTACGCGAAGCATGTTGTTCAATGTTGCTTCGCTCATGACCCTTGCTACTGGACTGGTCTTCGTACTCAATCAGAATGTAGGGTGTCCCAAACTGCACACCCACCACCGACCCTCAGGCAGCGGTGGAGGGCAGCAAGC
Source organism: Symbiodinium sp. clade A Y106 (assembly GCA_003297005.1). NCBI lineage: Eukaryota > Dinophyceae > Suessiales > Symbiodiniaceae > Symbiodinium > Symbiodinium sp. clade A. The sequence continues at coordinate 37,457 of BGNK01005239.1, read as the reverse complement.
TAAGCATCGAACGCGACGCCTGGACCAAGAAGAGCGTAGTAAGAACAAACAGAGGCATAAGAAACAGAACGAGGCGAAGTACTTTGATTGTTCTTGTCGGGAGCACCTGAAGGTGGGTTAAGATCTGCGTTCGAGTCAGGATCTCGCTGCTGGGTTTCAGGTTCTTACGGTCTTAGATTTCACAGCTGTAGTGTTTTAGGTACTAGGCTTGGTTTCCTTGCTCATGCGCTTCGCTGCAGTTTTCTGTCTATGCTCTGATAGCTCAGGAGCACCAAGATCGTCTGAAGTCGACCCCTAAGACGTTCCGGATTGGACACAGCCGAAGTCTTCCTGACGCCCATGAGGGTGATTCGGGGCTTATTGGATGTTTGTTGGATGCAGGGTTCATGCTATCATACACTTGTTGCGACTGACGGTAAACTCCTGAAGCACCCTTTAGCCCAGGCGACACGAGATGATTGACGATGGCTTGTCTGCTGTTCAGGAGACGCCCGGGTAGCACTGTTAGTTTTGTATCGCCAACAACCAGACCCTAGTATGGCTTCAATGGGGCTGTATCCCAAGCCCCTAAACCTTCAGTGCCCTAAAGCCCAAGATTCAGAGTCTTTCATTGAAGCCCGGCAGGACGAGCAGCGTCGCGAGGCCGTGATGGACCAGCGTGGGCCCAAGGAATCAAGGGTGTGGGGTTCAGGGTTGTCGAGTTTTCGGCTTAGGTGTAGGGTTTGCCGTTCACCCAAACCCTAAACCCAAAAATGCGAACCCTTCAACCTGACGAGGCAAGAAGTTTCAGGGAGAAGGGCATAGAATGAAGGGAAGAGGACAAGGCAGAGATAGATATGCTGCAATTACCGACTGGGGGGGGGGGGCGTTGGGGGAAGCTCCCAAATCCCAAATCATGTAGGTAGATAGGAGTGGGTTTTTAACAACCTCTTTTTTTAAAAACCCTCTTCTGATAGGAGTCCTGAGCACCAACCCCTGGCTCTAAACTCTGGGCCCGGCCCGCAAACTTTGCCTCCCAAACTCCTAAGCCTCAGCCGTGAACTTTATACCTATGCCTCTCCCACTAAAGGGGCTTGAAAGTATCATGTGTGTGGCTCTGAATGATACTCAGACGGTTCAGGCTGTCGGTACGGTCGAAAAGTAGAACTATCGCGGCCTGAAGCATAGGCAATTCCTCCGGGTTCCCTGTATATAGACAGTATACTCCCAAACCGGATTCTAATCATTACAGCCTCGAAACCTACAGTAACCCTGATAGACTGATAGAGCCATAAGAGGAGGAACCCTGTTCCAATTATGAAGGCCTCTGTAGTAACGATTTTGTAAGAATTGAAGCCCAGGTTTCAGGAGCAGGAGAAGCGCCTGGCGGTGGCAAAATGCAGGCCCCAGCTAGGGATGATGTTTCGCGGCGAGGGGCCTCAACAAGTCGCAATGCGGGTTTCACTGTTCAGATTAGCCTGAAATTCCGTGAAACATGCCCCATAAGCTTCGTCTAGTTCTTTTTCAAGCCGAAGCCCTGCAGCCTAAAACCGAAATTTTGTTCAACCATGCCTAAAAGGTCCTTTACAATCCTACAAAACCCTAGAAATGTCTCATAGAATTGATCCCACAATCCTGAAGATTTGTGGGAGGCATTGGTCGACAGCAGACCTGACATCCATGGCGGTTCTCGGTGCAGCCGCGACCTTAGCTACCAGGAATACTCGGTAGTTACGGAGACGTTAAACAACGGCGGTAGCCGCGGCCACTGCATACGGGTCTTTCTGATACTCAGTGTCAACATCATCAGAATTTGCAGGTTCATTTACATAAGGACCTCTCCGTGGGGAAACTTGCTACATGCCTTCACTGGAGCTACGGCATCCACTGCTCTGCTTGTGGAGCAGGTCTTGTGCTACTTTGATACTCGGAGGATCACGGGACTTGGTAAGTACGAAATCTGAAAAACAGGAATCAGGGGAAAACCGCCTGAACAAGGCGACTTACTAACCCAATGTGATATGTACCCTTCGCCCTTCAAGTAGCTGGTGCAACTCAGTTGCAGCCCACCCGGAAGCGGCGCCCAGGGTGCCTTCGGCACAGTCTTCCTCGTGAGTTTGAAGGACTCCCCATCGCCTCAGTGAGCCAGGGAATGCGGCAGGAGAGTGCTCAAGGTGGTTGAGGCTAGAGTTTTGAGGGTCAGAGTTCCTTGCTAAGGGTCTAGGGTTCACACCAAGCTGAGAGGTCCCTTCTCAGCTTGTGGCCTGTTGATGGTTTCTGGCGTGCAGTCAGCTTGGTGCGATTGTTGGGAAGTGAAGGGTTCAGGGCTTTGGGGGTTGAGGGTTTAAAGATGGGTGGTGACGTGTGAGGATGATGTTTGACTGGGCCAGGGAAGTGGCAGCGGCATTTGCTCTGTTCAACTCTCTGAGCAGGTACTTCGCTCTGAAGCAGATGACAAAGCAGAGGCGCAGACACAGATCTTGCAACATCTCGATAGCTTCGGACTGGCTCTATTCCGAAGACTCATTGGCCGACAGAGGGTCGGCTTTGCAGCTTTGCGGCGGTGCCTTCGTTTTGGCGCGGTTAACGTCAGCCTACGGGGTTTCGGGAGTTTTTGCATTCTCAATGCTGCCGTCTCTGTGCAGGCATGCGAAGAAGAATATCAAGAAGGGCGTGTACAACGAGCCCATATCTCAGATGTTCTTGCTCAAGTTCAACAGAACAAAAGCTGTACAACGATAGTTATCGGTTGTACGTAGCATCAATGCCATAAGCTGGCCAGCTGGCCAGCAAAGTGTAGGTCTGCATTCTGCATTCAAAAGAATTAATGAGATGTTATAACTGACGCTAACAAGACAAAATCCTTGCCTAAGCTTTGCAATCACTGACCGAAAGTCAAGAGGATTTTTTGTTCAGACAGTGTTTTAGCCAGCAAGCAAGCTCGCTAGCCAGTCGATGCGCAAATGTCTAGCTCATCAAGCTGTTGGTGAAAGGCTTGGACAGGCACAAAAATCTCTCATTCACTGATAATCCGTCATCAACTCATCCACAGGTTGCTTTACGACCTATGCTAGCCGTAGCATTGCCTGCAGACAAATGGCTGCACGTGGATCAGTACATCTCCTTCACCTCTTCAGTCAGACTGCACGTTTCCCATGCCGTGATGCTGATGATGTTGGTGCGACAGCGCGTTCCGCCGTGCAGGCGAGACGTTCTGGCACAGGCTCGGAACAGGCGTGCTGCTTTGTCTCCGTATGTTGTCTTGGCGCTTGAAACTGTAACAGCGAGTGTACTTGATAAATCCAACAGTAGCTGAGCTGCATCGAACTTGTGGATAAGGATCTTTCAGGCTACAGGCAACGGGGAGTCTCTGCTTTTTTCGCGGGTCGGAAAGATGCTGGATCATTCTTGCGACGTCAAAACGACCTTATTTCGAGAAGCCGTATCTGCTCTCACGATGCCTGATCTTACCCGGGCATCGTTTCTCCAGCCTGGGCTCCCGAGAAGCTCGTAGAAGGGCCGGCAACGCTTGATTGAAGGTGGTTCGTGGAGCTCTTCGCCACTTTCCAGGACTCAACAAGTCAACAACTCTTCTCCGACTGGGTTGTCTTGAGAGTTTAAATCGACACCGGTGTTACAGCTGCAGGACACCAACCACATCTACATGCTGATGGAGTGCAGCTGGCAAGCTTTGACAGAACCGAAACACAGTAAAAACCCAAACCCGAAACGGACCCAAATACCAAAACCATCTACAACCCAATCCTAAACCCTAAGCCCTAAGCCCACAATCGTGCTGGGTGCTTTACCCAGGGCTCGAGACAGGTGACTGCCATGTACAAGAACCACAATTCATACTTCAGACTCATGTGTATTGACACTCTTCAAGAACCCGACATCGTCAATCAGGTCGCCTGGAGAGCTTACTACAAATGCTACAAAAGTTCAAAGCGCTACAATCCTAAACCCTTGGAGACCTAGATGCCCAAAACCCGAAAAGCCCAACAACCTGAGCCCTCAACGCCAAATTGTCTAGAGCCTCGAGCCTGGCAGATTTCTTCCCGGGGGCGACCTCTTCAAGTGGATCGAGGTGAAGAACCGCTTTTCTGCTGCCGTGGCCTGAGAGGTTGGGTGGAAGATTGAGTTTGTTGTTGGCTTACTGGAGCCCCGAAGTGGGAACCGCGAAATGTTGATGATAATATCAATCCAGCGCGGGCACTGCACCCCCAGCCTACCTCAGGGGAGTCCGTGGCTGTCTCAGAAGCTCTGAAAAGCATCGCGAGGCTAAGCACCTCGCTAGACTCGTTAGACACCCGGATGCCGAATGCCCAGGAAGCTCTAAACCCAAGACCCCCCGAACCCTAAGTGGACCCTATGCTTTCAGCCGTAAACCACGAACCCAAAACCCGGAACCCTTCCTAGCAAGACTGATTATTCCGAAAGATTAGACTGGTACCCTCGTTTCATACACGGTCGCCGGAGAAACTTGCTTCTCCTCTGACACCTCTGCAGCTGCAGCAAGGATGAGACTCGGTTCTACATGGCAGAGCTCCTGGAGGCATTTGAGCTAAGCTTTGAACCCTGCAGTCCCAGAATCCTGAAGTCGGAAGTCGCTCAAGACGCGTGAGTTGAAGGTTACAAGCTTAGCCACCTTGACGTCGGGATAATCACACCCTACAGCGCCCCTCGAATGCCATTCTCAACCTCGTAGTTACGACGATCCGAAGGAGATTAATTCGAAGCCGTGACATTCGCTGCGTCCGCAATCGCTTTGTGGTGTGGGGTCTTCCGTATCGGATGTCGGACAAGATAACTTCAAGAAACTGTGCAAGGTTTCAAGGTTGGGAATACCGTGTTTAAGGCCAGCCTAGGGCGCCATCGTTCCGGGTGGGACATAGCATGGGTCTGGTTGGAGGCGATGGAGCGGGACCTCGCACTTCGGAGATAAATTTTCCGACAGCTTCCACAGGCGTTGGATGTGCTTCATCGCCATGGCTTCATCCACCGAGATGTGAAGGCGTGCGGGGTCTGTGACGGGGTGGAGTCTGGCATCTAGGTCCTAGATTTTCTGAGACTGTCGGGTATGCAAAAGTCGGGGGCCGACAGGTTGCACAGGATGGTGCTAAACAGACCAAACACGACGATTACCGACTCGCAGATTCCTAGCCCAGTTCGATACTTAAGCATGGCCAGTCCCTGCAATTCCGTGTAATCTCACATAATTATGAGCTTGAGGTCTGTAGATGTCAGGGTTCAATTGTGGTTCTGGTCCGCGGGCTCCTGCATCATTCAATTTCTGCGGGTGTTGCCTATAGGGATCCCAAGTTGAACGGCCAGTTCGACAACATGATCCTCACGGCCGCCGGCCACCTGAAGCTCTTGGATTTCGGCAGGGTGCCCGGAAAGGGTTTAAGGACTTCAGGGGTGGGGACCTGGAATTTGATTGGGTTGCTGCAGGTGATGGAGGAAGTCGACGGCCAGGGAGGGGGGTCAGCGTGGGTTGCCGGCAAGCTGGCGCGATACGGCGACTGAAGACCTTCGGAGTTGAGGAGGGTGATGGTCGCCGAGGTCCACACCAAACCGAGATGCAGTGAGATTCTTGAGAGCGACAGGAACGCCCAGCTGAGTGTAGCCACAGCCCGGCCCAAGCCGAGCCCATCCCAGCAATCACTGCTACTTCAAGCATTGCGGCTTCTGTTCTGCGTATTGTTTCTACTGTTATCTACTTCCACTGATTCTATTGATTCTATTGTTTGTTCTAATTTGACTGCTTCGGTGACGAGTGCCACAACAACTTAAGTGAAACAAGAAGAGCAGACCAGGAACGACAATCGTGACATCAGTACAAATGCCACACGCGCAACATGAATTAGTTGGCAAAGAGGAACGCAAGCCGCACCTGCCGCATCGTCAGCCCGAAGGTCCACAGCAATCGCGAGAGCGCAAGCAATTAGTATTTTGAACGGGGACTTGGTGGTGACAGCATCTAGGGTGGAATCCGTGAGAACCACAATAACTTGGCAGCCGATTTGTTTGCTACATGACAAGGAATCAGTTTTCGCTGATGGTAGTGGCACTGTCCCTGACGACCAGCATCCCTAGCAAAGACAGGGACCACTAGTTAGTTTTAACAGGAATAGCACCGCCAACAACGCATACCAGCCATCATCGTCATCTTCAACCTCACCACCACTATTGCCATGATGATCGCAGCCATCACGTTGATCAAGGTGCGAGTTGACAATGCTGAGAAGACGACGACGACTACTACTACAACTGATGGTCATTGCAAGAGAATACAGTCACTATTGATGATGGTCATAACAATTACATGACTGTTCCGGGCTTTGCGATGGCTGTGGCACCAGCAGTAGGGACACTAGAAACCAGAACGAAAGTATCTGTTGAAACTCAATGCAGTAACAAAGACAATAGTATAGGCAGGTGTACTACCTGCAAGCGCAAGCTTTCTCCCATGACGGTCGGCTTCCGGTAGTTAGGAAGTTTCCCGGGAGTGTAAGACTGCCCACTATAAGTTGACTTTTGGTACCATCATACTCGTCTAGAATGAGACTACTGTACAACTATTGCTTTGTATTAGTATAAGCACCATATGACACAATACACTGCGTCACTGCATCATGCTGTCTTGAGTACCAGGCGTAGACATTGACAAATACACACGAACTTACATACAGACATACATACACACTTGCAGACACACACACACAAATACACATAGACACGCATAAGCACAGAAGTGCATGCACACACACATAAATACATAACATACATGCGTGCATGCATAGATGCAGCCATGCATGCGTGCATGCATGCATGCATCACAACATTGTATGGGGTTCCTTTGCAGCATCTTCTTATGTTGTTGCATCGTTATCTCATTCTCTCACTGTATTGCACTAATGCTGAGTTTGCATTGCTCCATGGGTCCTGTCCGGCATCATGTTGCTTTCGGATGATGACGGTGAGGCTGTCTTATGTGACCGCGATCATGCAGAATCGCCTCTCCCACCCTCCAATGAGCAAGTCGATGCCAATGCGGCTGTTTGGAAAGTATGTGGACCAGACAGGTTCCAGGGTTGAGGGTTCAGCTCTTTACAGTCTTCATCAAGGCCACAGTCATAGCAAATTCAATAACTTCCCGAGGGAGGTCGGTTGGGAGGCCCTGCTCGCCAGTAGCTAGGCTGAATCCCCCCTTTCGCAACAGTTCGCCGAAACCCGAACGACAGACTTGTCTTCCTCATTTCTTACAGAAAAAGCAGTCCTAGGTCCCATACAATCACACTCTCAGGCCTCTGCCGTGCCGAGCCCGTCGTCCATGCCCCAGCCTTTTCCGAAGTGGGGCCCTTTGTTTGGCTGGTTGGGGTCTTCAGACTTCTTACGTTCGGGGTGGTTGAAGACTCTCACACCAACATGTCGTCAGAAGGCTTAGGTTTACAGCTTTAAAGTGACCTCAGCCTTCCGTTTTAGCACCCTCTGATAGATCCATCTTCTGGTTTTACACCTTCAATCCGAAACTCTAAGCGCCAAACCCTAGCCAGTTACCAAGGAGGACAAGGTCTCCTCCAAAGACGTGTCGCCAACTTCACCACCGAAGGGGTCTGGCAAGCCCAAATCTTGCCTGAAGCAAGGCCGGCATTGTGTGATTTGTTCGGGTGGGTTTTATGTCTTGCAAGGGGTGTTCTAAAGCTTTGTAAGGTTTATGGTTTAGGGTACAAGGCTTTTGGGGTTATGATTGGTGTTGGCACTTTTTCGCACAGTTTCCATGTCATGTCGGCGGCTGTTATGAAGCGTTACGGTCGTCGTCGTCGTCATTGCTTTTGTCGTTGACGGCAACGGTGCGATGACAACTAGAAGTACTAATTTCCACTGCTATGCTGGTACTGCCAATGCTTCTGCTGCTGCTGGTTATGCTGCTCCTGCTGCAGCTGCCGCCGCTGCTGGTTCAGCTGCTGCTGCAGCTGCTGCTGCGAGCAGGGACAGTGTTAGTAGTGAGTACGGAATAGTACTTACAGTAGCTACTGCTATGGTGCTGGTCATGATGCCAATCAGGATGCGGATGAGGGCGAGGAAGGCGGAGTTGTGATGTTTATGATAATGATGATGATGGTGATGATGTTGATGGAGATGGCAATGACGACGACGATGCTGAAGGTTAAGATATTTGTTTTCCAGTGTTCATACGATTGTCCAGTACAGCGTTGATAGCACATAAGTGCGATTGGCCACGGGGCATTTCGAGGATGAAGGTTGAGGGGTTGGGGAGTGCTGGAGGTTCCGTACGCCGTAAGATGGGATCACATAGCTTGTCCAAGCCCCAAACCCTAACCTGAAGCCCTGTAGGCTTGAACAAGGCGCCGTTTTTCAGCTCGCTGCTGCAGGAGGCCCCAGCCCGAAGCGGCAGCAGATTGCGACACAGGCGGGATTTTGGTGGGGTTCAGGGTTTACGGCGCTGGAAGAGTTCGGATCAATATTTGCAAGAACCGTAGCAAGGCCGAACGGTTTTCAGCACCGCCGGAAGCCTTGTAAGAGAAGTCGCACTGGCTACTGATTCCATGAAGCGTTTAATGAGTCAGTAGTAGATGCATACATGCAATCATTCTCAGCAGCTGCCGGTAGCACGGATCACCTTCAGCTACCCTCCCAAAACATAAGCCCCCTGGCAGGTAGGCACCGTGTACTACATGGCCCCAGAGGTCATGCGCGGGGAGGCCACGGAAATTGCATGTGCGGCCAAATATCGATCATCATCGTCGTCGTCGCATGGTTTTTAACAATAGCTTTGCTACCTTGTAGGAACTTCAACGCGACGTTATTATTTGTGCCTTGACCGCTGCCACTTCTACAGTCACTATTGTGTTCCACCTTCATGTGCAGGTTACTTAACTGAGAGTTCCGTCAATGGTTCCTGAGTTTGGTGAACTCTGCTACTCCTTACTATGGCTAAGGACGACCTTCAAGCAGATGAAAACCTCCAAATGACTGGCCGAAGGTAAGCCCCGCGTCTGACATCTGGGCGGTGGGGGCCACGCCCTCAGTTGTAGGGGCTCACCCTGAGGGTGTACTGCAGGGTTGTACCGTTGTACCTCGACAAGCTGTCAGCTATAGCTGCTCTTTTGCCATGCTTTGGGCTGACCGTCATATTGCCAACCCCACAGCTTGAATGCCGAAGATTGGGCCTTGAGGCGAAGTCTTGAGGTATGAAACCCACCGAAGCCCCTAAGTCAGACTTGAACCGGACCGCGGCTTACACCCTCAATCCTGGTGAGTCTCCTTGAGGACAATGTCGAAATTGGATTTATGCTGTACACGTCATGTCCTGGAGTCCTGGCATGCCTTGCTTGGAAGCCTGCTTCGCACAATAGAAACAGCAGTCACGAAGCAACATCGAGGAGTGCCATGGTCCTGACGAATTCTGTTCTTGCAAGCAATGGTAATCGGAATGGCAACAAAAACATCAACATACACGGGAAGCGTAGCAATCATCACAACTGTGTGTCTTCAGAACCCTATATGCTCTCGCCATGCTTGTAGCCACCTTCATCCTGCCAGCAAAGTCGTCAGCAGTAGCATCACCAAACACCAACATCAATACGCTTCTTTCCTTGACAGGTCATGACCTTCGAGACCTAGCCTCAGATTACGGGGACCTCTCCCCCGTTAAGGAGCCGGGGTTTAGGGTGGGTACTTCTACCTACACATAGTTGTAGATATATTTCCATGTTAACATGCATATGTCTATGTGTGTATATGTATATTGTATAGAAGATACAGCGATTTCGGGTTCTGAAGCCTGGATTTGTGGGCAGGGGTTCGTGATTCGCAGTTTCGGGTCGGGTGTGGCCGGAACTACGGTACGTATGGTGCATCTCTGAATATGTTGTTTCCACATGGCTCTCGTCTTGCTGGCTCCAGTTATATAGATAGATGGTCGCATCGCATGGGAGATCTGCGAAACCCTCCAAAGCAGCGTGAGAAGCCCTAAACCCCTAAACCGTAAAGCTCAGGTGTCTCTATGGTTCTCCTCCTTTCCATGCCCACGACGAAGAGGACGAGGCCTGACTTCAGGGTTCTGACGAAGCTTTCGTTGGCATGTGGCTACCCCATAGAGTATACACCTTTATGATAGCGGACACTAAACATCTATGTAGGGACAACGAGGACAAATGGATGTTTGTTATCTGTCCTGTTCTACCATGAACTCATTCATGCTGCATGTCCGTTTGAGACTATGCCGCAAAGTTTGTATACCTGTTTCACTGTACCTCGTTTTTGAGTTGTATGCGTTGGTCAATCACGCCGTGTGGCCTCGAAGCCCATCCTCTTGACTGCGCCTGCTGCTTGCCATTGAGCACCACGACAGACTGTCACTCGCCATGCAGATCCTGCCGAGTGCTAGGCGCCTGGGCTCATGCTGTAACGACAGAGGCCCTCGTCCATTATTGAAATTAGAGTATAACAAAATAGTACAATGGTAAATTACAGCACGAAACCGTATAGCATTCGACCTGCCATGGATGCGAGGTTCAGCCTGTCTCACTGGACCTGCCTATCTGTGGGTCTTCTGCTAGCTAACCTCAGGTCAGCCCTAAATGCCCGAAGCCTAAACTCTAAACCGTGAACCCTAAAGGCCTTAACCCGAGAAGCCCTGGAGCCTGAAAGCTTAGCCCGCAGGCCTTACACCCAAAACCCCCAAGCCTGCACCATCAGGCAAAGCGACGCCAAGTGCTGCGGCAGATGGCTCGCGCCCTATCGCTTAAAACTGAAAGTTTGCTACAAAGGGGTTGAGGGATGTTAGATTACTGTTAGGGTTTTCAGCTTTGGCGAATTTTGTCGAGCTAAATGGAGGGGTCATTATATTTTATTTGAAGGCCAGTATGGCGTAGTAAAAGGTAGTATAGTATATTGGCCAAGTATGTTCGTGCGCTTTTGTCGGTCATGCTGCAGTTTGGACTTTGGTTGTGCACTACAACCCTGCTACACTGCATTTTTCTTGATTAGACCATGCACTGCAACATTGCACGATCCACGAAGGGACCTTCGCAATCAGCAGCTTCATATGACACTACACACTCCTGTTCCATAAACCCACATAGACATCGCCCACTCCTATGTATCTGGCACGACAGTGCGACATCATGTAAGTGTGATTCATGAATATGTCAACAACCCGAAAACCCTGACTCTAACCGATGTCCAGGTTCTGAGCCACAGGAAGGTTTTCCCTACGTCGGGCTCTTAGTGCTTTGTGTGGGCAGACTCTTGGTTGGGACTTTCCGGATTCAGGCTAGTCTAGGATAAGGGTCTGAAAATAATGTGGCATAGCCCAAACTACAATTTAAATTGCTATGACTTCTGTATGGGGTCCTGTCGTTGGCTGCGAGGTACTAGGCCTTCAGCATGTCCGTACTGTTGCTACTGCTGCTTGCTGTTAGGGCGTCATCACAAAGGGCGTCCTTTGTGGTTTCAAGTTCTTTGGCCCGAGACCCTATTCCCCCAAAGCTCATGCTTGAAGTTGGGAGATTGGGGTTTCAGGTTTGCAGCGTCAAACCACCAAGAAGCCATGACAGAGAACATTCTCGAAGAGGAAAGCCGAAAAGCCTCATCAGAAGAGTAGGAGACGATAGAACAACACGAAGACTCTGAGAAGTACCCGACCAAGTAATGCCACTGAACCTAAACCCCTGAATGTTACTCCACTCTGGCTATTTTCTCTGAGCCCAGGCGCCTGGCAAAGGCCAAGAAGCATGGTGTCCGGGGCCCGAAGAGGAGCCCGTCAAAAGCCCTGGTAAAGCCTGCTGTTTGCCTGCTTTGCCTTTTCATGCGGCGCTAAGTGCATATTTCGACCTTTCGGATTTCGGGGTCAAGTTTTGGAGTTTGCGTGGTTGCAGACAGACTCCAGGTCATCCCTGCCGATGCCGAGTCCTTTCTGCAGGGCGTGGTCTGCGATCCGCCAGCATCCCATGATGTAGCTGCAAAGTTCAGCATGCGCTTCCGAAAGTAGGTTTGGCAGGTGGCGGATCTTGTGGCTCGTCATGCCCGCTATTACCAGTTCCTTTTATCGTCCATGTTTGTCCTTATCTGTTACCACAGTTACCACTACTGATACGCTGAGGATGTTGACAATGACTGATGGGGATGGGGATGATATTAGTGTTGGCGACGATGATGACATGGTGGTCATGATGACGGTCTGGCAACCGCGAAAAAGATGGTGGTTCTGAGGATAAGCATCAGGATGATGATGCACATTGTGGTGATGGTGAGGGTGATATGACGGAGTGATGATATGGTGGCATGACGATGTTGACGATCTTTCGATAAGCGTGACGATGAGTAGGGTGAGGATGAAGATGAGTATGAATGAAGATATGATGATGATGATTATGATGGTGAGGATTAGGATGAAGATGAGGGTGAAGACGAGGACGACGGCGATGATGTTGATGCTGATGAGTGTTGTTGTTAAGATATTTCGAGGTCCGATCGACTGACCATGGGGTGGGGCCTGGCATGATTGGATCGACCTGTTACGCGAGGGTGGTGCAGCACAGACTGTACAGCACTGTGTAGTTGCAAAAATGCTCGGAAACTTCGTCTGGCACAAAGCAGTGCAGAAAACACTACGTTTCGAGTGGACGACGAGACATCAGCCGGGAGTCCTGATCCGATCGACCCACGAGACGAATGTTTGCCGCCTTCGGTTGCCCCCTGCCTACACTTTGCAGCATCCTGCACGTAGTATCGCTCAGCGTGGCCCGCGCTGAAGGGATCAGACTCTGTACATCCGACGCTCTCAGCACTTTCATCTTTAAGCTGCACCTTAACCATGATGCCCTGAACCCAAAGCTTTTCCGGGTTTCGGATTTGCGGCTCGAGGGTTGGAATGTAGGATTCGGGGTTCAGAGTTCGGGACAGTGTAGGATATAGTAACCGAGGATTTAGGGAGCAGGATTCTGCATCTTTTAGGTTGCAATGTTGCTATCAAGGAAGCCTATCATGCACCACAAGCCTGAAGCCCCAGCCCCCAATCTCAAAACCTTAGGAAAGTAGACGTCGAAGTGCCAGGGAATGCAAGAGCCACGCCTTCTTTAGCGGCCTCAACTTCGAGCGAGGCCCTTGGCATGCGAGCCAAAAGTCAGCGGCATGCCGGCAGACAACAGCACCGAACCATTACAAGGGGCTTCAAAGCGCTACAGCCTGGCACCCCTTCCTTGATGCAGGAAGTTTCTAAGCATGAAGCCATTACAATTCCTCACGCAACGCTTTAAGATTTTGCTACCGTAAAACTTTGACATCCCCTTAGCCCCAGCTCCGATCACTCGGACTGAACCTGTGCTGCCCGAGGCTTCTAAGCTTTTTCTGTTCTCAGAGTTCCGTGTTGCAAAAAAGCATACCAAAAAGCCTTTTTCTACGTATTCACGCCCCTACATTACAGCAGTTTCTACGAAATGGCTCCGTATTGTAGTTATTATACTATGGCATACCCAGAAGCCCTGCGCTACTTACTAAGGGCTCTACATTGCCCCTCCCTACTACAGGGTTCTGTTCTTTTAGCATGATCCCTGTCCACCTCATTAAGGCCCCCCCC